>JBAJNP010002537.1:0-47353 GCA_036877545.1 Yasuhikotakia modesta
GCCACAGACCTGCATGGACGAACAGCTTTACATGATGCAGGTGTTGTTATTAATCTTTATTTTTCATATATTCTCATAGTTTTTTGGTTATAAACCCAAAAATCATTATTTATTTTTGCATTTGCATCATATTAACCATAATTGCTCCTTCATTTATCATGAATTACAGAAGAGTGAACATCAAAAACAAATATAATATCCGTCTGTCACAGCTGATGAGAAGATTATAATGTTTCGTGTCTTGTCTTGTTTCTCAGCACACGCCGGCTGTAAAACCGTCATCAAACTGCTGTGTGACAGTGGTGCATCTGTTGATGCCGTTGATGCGGTACGTAAAATAGGTTTTGAAACGTGTTCATTTCTTGACAGTGTTCACAGTGTGTGTGAATTTAGCACCATTGGAGGAGGGCAGGGAGGTGGATATTTAAAGTGAAACTAAACTAAAAATGTTCTACATTTTGTTGCACTGGCTTGATATTTTTTAGGATGGTTTGTCACCCTTGTTGCTCGCTGCCAAAATGTGCCAACCAGGATCCTGCCAGTTGCTGGTACAGTACGGTGCTCGTACGGTCCTGAGAGACAAACAAAACAAGTAAGAAACAAACTGTACTTACAAACACAGTGATCTGACATAATCCCACATAACTGGTCATGAACTTAACAAGAAAAATATTCCCTATTTTACAAAATCCTTGTTACATATGTTTCAGTTTTTTAAAAAAATGACTGAATAGTTTTTGTTAAGCTGTCTATCCACATCTAAAGACAAGACAAAACTAAAAAGTAACAAGGTGTTGGTCTGTTTTCAGAGATTTCAGAAAACTTTCATCAAAACACAGAAAAAGCTGAAAAATCCATTTTGAATGAAAGCAATAAATGACACAAACAAACACCTTTTACACTACAGTACCTTTATAAAAATCTATACCTTTACCAAAACAAACCGCTTTCAGGAAATAGTGACTTTTTTAAAGACTGTTTTCTTCTCAGGCCATAGATTGTCACTTTTATCTTGTGAAATGCATTCAGGGTCACACTGTTGGTCAGTCACTTTCTGTGTGTCTGTGCAGAACTGCACTTATCCTGGCCTGCGAGAACTCCTGTAGGGAAGCGGCAGAAATTCTCCTGAAGACTAAGGCAGATGTTTCTGCTGTGGACCTTCATGGCCACGATGCTTATCACTACGCCAGGCTAAGCCAGAAACCAGATTTGATCACGCTTGTAAAACAAGCCTTGGAAACAGTGACTAAAGGTGACAAATTCTGACTTTATTTGTGTCTGTTGCAAAACAGGCTCTTATAGGGAACAGGGAAATACATTTTTTCAAGACCTGCAGAATTTAAAGAGAGAGAAACATTGAAATACTTCTCAGTGTTTGCGCCACGTGCACAAATAACATTTTGTATTTTTCCCTGTTTTGTTTTCAGCAAAAGATCCAGCCGCAGTTTCACATAAGACCCAGCAGGTAATTTTAATGTTTTAGCTTTTTTCCTGTTTATTTACATGCTATTTATGAATGTCTGAAAGAAACTGTGTTAAAATAATGATGAATGAATTCAGATGTGCTACAATAGCTGCTGCAGTCAGAAGTTCAGTCACACATTCATCTGGTTTTACTGCCATCTAGAGCCTAAAGCACGAATTGCAGGTTTATGCGCTGCCTCTGTTTCCTCCGTAATAAAATCATTTCAACATTTTAACGAAATGTATTGTTCTCCTGTGTCTATTTATAAAGAGGAAAACTGATTCTCATTGTGGAGACATCACTTATATTTCAATTTAGAAACATGCCTTGTTATGTGTTTAATTTTGCTGTAGGGAGAAATGGAAGAAAATGCATTTATTGCTATTTGAAGACTCATCTGAGTGCATTAAACACACAGATTTCTTTCTTTAAGCAAAGTGAAAGACAGACATTTTAAATGTTTACTTGCAGAGTTACAAGTACTTATATTATATTATTAATGCACAGCATACATCTAAACTAAATGAGTGTTTTTCTTCTCAACTGTTCAGGCTAAATCTCCGCCTTCAGGAACTGTTTGGAGCAAAACAGGATCCGTCAGGATGGAGAAAGTGTTACCAGAACCTTCTGCAGTGAGTTTCCTTCTAAAATCACATTTGATTGGCAGGTATTTTGCCCGGCTGATTGTGGTCATGTGATCAGTTGTGAACGCCATCAGTGAAGGTTGTGTCTGAATTACAGAGGGCACACGGTAGCCACGCTAGCTCCACTGAGGGTAAGAGACATTTTATCTTTAATCGTGGCAATCAAACATGTTGGAACATGAAGACTGCAGTCAGTCTAACAAATCAGGTTTTCAGGAATCAGTTGTTTTCTGTTGTTTTCTGGAAAAGATGTGAAGCACATAAGTCATAATTTGGATTCCACACAGGTGAGCTAAGAAACCTGCTTTGAAACTCTACAGTGTTCATTTAAATACGAAAAAATACCCTTGTGATTGATTTAGGTCAGGCACGTACAGTCGGCTGCTGTCCCAATCCGATCTGCTCCCGTGTCCGTGGACTTGCTACCCGGTGAGGTTGAGGCCCTTAAAAGGGAACTGAGAGACTCACGGAGAAGACAGGAAGCAGCAGAAGCAGAAGTTCAAAGGCTGGACGCGGCGTTGGCCCTGCGGAGCCAAGAGTATGAAGGACTGCGGAGGAGCGGCGAGCAAGCCCTGCATGCGGCCCACAGTCGGGCATGGGAGCTGGAGGAGGCGCTTGGTGAGGTACAGAGGAGGATGGCTGGGTCCGAGACCAGAGTAAGACAGATGCAAGCTCACCTGGTAGCTGTGAGGGAACATCTAATGGAGGAGCTGAGAATTCAGGTTCAAGAGGCCAAAGGTCAGCGAGAGGCGGCCGTAGCAGAGCTGGGGAGAATGCAGACAGATCTCAACCAGAGCAGAAGGGAGGTGGAGCAGCAGAAGGAGAACCAGAACTCCTTAAGGCAGGAGCTCAGCCGGCTTTCCCAGGAGCTGCTTAGGAGAGAAGAGCAGATAAACACACTGAAGACCAGGCTAGCCGTTGTGGAGACACAACAAGTGGAGAAGTTCTGTAAGGAGGCCCAGACACCGTCAGAGTGGCGCCCCACCGACACAAAGAGCTCCATGACTGATGCCACCAACCAGACACGTGAACCCACCATAGACCTGAAGAACTACATCAGCAAGGCTGAGCACATGGCTGCAGTCACCTCGCTGAACATCACGCTGCAGCAGACCGAAGCCAACGCTCTGCAGAAGTACCAGAGTTCTCAGGAGGAGAACCAGAACTTGCTGAAGGAGCTCCAGGAACAGAAGGCAGAGCTGGACACCATCCAGGAGGCCCTGCAGGCCAGGTTTGTCCCTGTAGGCTTGCTGGAGGAAAAAGAGAAGGAGTTGGAGAAGCTCAAACTGACCATTGAGGAGATGGAGAAGAAACAAAACCAGGGCGGTGTGAACATCTCAAACACAGACCAAAATAATCAAGTATCTTCTTCCAGAAAGAGTGACGGAGCAGAACGTAAAGTCACAAGAACTTCAGAGGAACCTGTGAAGGCATCTAAAACAGAAAGCAAAAACAACACCATGAAAGACAGAAGAAGCTCATCATCAGCTCAAGTCACTAAGGTTAATGATTAATGCATATTATTGTGTTTTTTGCACATTTTATTTTTGTTTATTTTTGTGTGCTTTAAATGTTTTTAGCTAACATGTAACTTAAGAATTGATAATTGATAATCAGTCAGAGTACAACCCAAACACACAGAACATCCTAGCAACCACAGAGCAAAGTGCTTAAAAACTGTGCCCTAGCAACTGCATAACAACGGCCCACCGGCACCATTCGAATTTCCTTCAGAAAATGTCTGAAAGTTCACTCACATGTTCTCAGGGGTCTGAGGTGATGGCAGAAGATACCAGACAGCAGGTAAACACATCTTCCCCCATCAGCCCCAGTGAAGGCCTGCAGTCAGAGAGCCTCCTGCAAGCGCAGATCTACCGCCTGCAACAGCAGCTGCAGGTCAGTCACTCACTGATGCTTGAGTCTAAAGCGTTGGTTAGCTTGTTAGCAAGTTTCCTTGGGCAAGTGTGACTGATAAAAAACAACGTTAAATCTGACATCAGTTTCATCAAAGTACTGTTTTTGCAGTAATTTGTTAACAGCAATGAACCGCTTTCTGTGTCGTTTAATTGAGCTATAGATTTTATTATTCACTGTTCTATGTGAATGTAAATGCATAATGGCTGTTTTATTTTAATGGCAGGACTCTGAGAAACATTACAGACATGTGCTTTCAGTGTATCGGGCACGATTGCTCAGTGCAGCACAGGTAACATGTTCATTTGCTTTATGTATATCATCTTATATAACAGTGTTAAGCTAAACACTGAATATTGTGGTGTTTATGGTGCTAATGCAAGGGTAACAGAACTGTGATCTTCTGCAGGGTTACATGGATGAAGAAGCCAAAATTGCTCTTCTTCAGATTGCCAAAATGAGAGAGGAGTGTGTGTGCTGAGCACTGCTTACTTTAAAGTCACTGGACTGAATTTTTTAACAATAACATCCCAACAGCAAACAGAACAGACACAGGTTGTGTGTAGTTATGTTGTGTGTAATGTGCAAATGTACTGCAAAGCTTTGTAACTAATACATTCTGCAAATACAGTATAAAACACAACGCTTGGCTACACTACAGTGTTGCAGGACTTGCACCTTAAAGTGAAGGGGTCAGACTGCCAATCCAATAAAATAACCACGTTTGTTTACATTTACCATTCATTTGTAATGACGTGTGTGCTGAAGTCATATGTTTAAATAATATATTTGAGTAATTGTTTATCAGATGTCTGTGGTAAAAAAACAACAAAATGTTAACATTTTAGTAATTGTATGCGTTTGCATTTGGTTTCATTCGTATCTTTATCTTAATTCGTTCATATTAACCTGTAACTCATTTGCATGCGTGAAGCGTTTGTTAAAACCCACGTGCGTTTCAAAGACATGCGCACTTCACCAAAACAAATGACGTCATCACGCCACAGTTCGCAGCGAGTGCACGTAAGTTTTCACGTTTTATTTTTTACGTTTGTAATCGCTGGATTAATGTTCATGTTTGCGTATTAAAGAAGTGAATCGTTTGCTTGGGTTGAAGTAGCATCTGCGACAATGTACGTAAATCTGCTGCTTGTTACGAGACAGACCAAATCTATACGTGCCTCCGGTTCATGAGTTTAATGTCATTGTTGTTTGTGATGGTTGAATATATCTTTGTTTTACACTGTATTGTCTGGCACCACAAAGTCTGTGTTAACTGTGCTCTGTGTGAAGCTATTACAAGCGTGAAAGCTTAACCCAGTGTTAAAACTAGCCCTAACCTAGGGCTAAAGATGTTACCCCTGGGTTTAGGTTCATGGCAGTAAACATTGCAGTACATTAGGCTCCAGTGTATTAAGTAATCTGTGTTGTCCTAAACACTTGTGTGTATAAAAGTCATATCTCAAGTACAGTCTAGGGTTACCCAGTGTTGTATTAATAAGACAAGGAAGAATGTAAAGTGGAAGATTTTGTTTGTGTGTTTAATGAAATCTATCCCTCACCCTGGAGGTGTAGAGAGGGATGTGTGTTATTTTTGCACGAGGAGCCCTTAGAATAAACCATAATACCCTCCATCGAAGACTGAACATGTGTTTCTGATTTTAGAGCTCAGAGAAAACCGAGACTCACCTCAGTGCAGTCATTCATCACACCATTTATTAGTGCTAATAAGATTTATTGTATACACAGAGACTCGGCCGAGCGCTCGCACACGTCTGTTTTTTCACTCCTGGATGAACTGATTGTGGTCATTGGTTTTCGTTTGATTTCTTGGCTTGGCCGTGTTCGTGTTGAAGCGAGACTCTATCAAACCTGAGGACACTGAAGCTTTGGCACAGCATTTGCATTTTATTTCACCGTAGTCTGTGAGGATTTTTAACTGGAAAGAAACGTAATACCCATTAACTTTAAAGGAACCCCAGCCCTCCCCCCAAACTCCCACCATCCACCTCAATTTGTCCAATAGAGACCCACTTCCCTGCCTCCTTATTATTATGTCTCATATTTAATAGAGGAACGAACCACAACTTGGGTTTCAAGTTTTGTTCATTGCGGTCTGATCTGTGTAAGCTGTTCTCAGTAATTACGGTGAATACATTTCAATGTGCCAGTAAATTTTCCTTTAATCAGATTTCCAAAGCACTAACCAGGAGCAGATGCCTGCCTGGCCCTCTCTTATATTACTGTGTGCTTAAAGATCACAGATCCCTGATCGCTTTTAACAGCCTGCTAACACATACTGACTGCTGACAGCCGCACCTCGTTTCCTCAGGGATTGTGAGGCGGTGCGACGCTGAATTTACTTCAGCGCCGCTCAATTGAAAAACAAGTGGTTTCCAATCCTCCAGATTCAAAATGCAAACCATGTGAACCAAAGTTCAGAAGTTTCTTGGTCTTTCATGGACTATAAAGTTCTAGGTCTTGCGTTTTTGTCTCAGGCCTTGTGTCAGTTTAAATCTTCCTCTCTCCTCAGTTTTTGACTTTATCTACTTATTGCCACATGCGACAGAAACTTATTTTCAGTATTAAAATGAAACTGTGAGTCTGTGAGGAACACATTGTCTGTTTTATGCACGAAAGACAATATCTTCTAAATTTAAATGACTGTCCCAGTTTTTTACTGTAGTGCATATTAAATGCATTTATTGCAAATTAAATGGTGAAATGTGAAAAATGAAATGTTTTCCTTTTGATTTTGGGGTGATGTTTTCATGTAATCTATTTTTTAATCGCTGTAAATGCGTATGAATAATCTTTGCGTTGATTTGAATAGCTTTTATCGAGGTGCATATAGGCAAGTTGTGTCAGAGAAAACCATTATTTTACTTTAGTTTGCCTCAGAAAGTTGGGAATAATGTTTCACAATCATCTCAAATCCCTCTTGTTAAGATTGTTTGGAGTATGTTGTCAGCGTGCCTGTCTCTGATCATGCCATCCGTGTTAAAATTAGTCCTGCTTTACCCATTGAAGTGCTACTTAGAGCTTTGTGACATCCGAGTTGAGGGTTGCGTCACTGTTTTTCCCCTTCATTAAGCCGTGGTTAACCGCCGGTGGATCAAAGCTCTTCTCTTATTCTCTCCGCTTGTGTCCCTTTCCAACAATTACACATGCCTGAAGGAGAAGACATCTCACGTTCACACATTTCACAAGCAACTGAAATTCCTCCTATCTCTCACAGCAACTTTAATAAGAAAGAGAAAGCTTTAGATTTCAACCCCAAACCCCACATTAGCGTGAGAACTGGAACCGCAGGACACATGGGATGTATTTATAGCATCACTGTCTCAGGTCTTCATAAGCTCCGCTGAAAGATACACGTCTTACATTGTTTTTCGTCCCATCAGGCCGCTGTCGGGTTCAAGTCGTGCTGCGGTGGTTAAGCAGCAGGTTTCTGTATCAAATTCCCCCCTTCATCTCTCTCATCACATAAACCACAGAATGAGGAAATCATCTGTCGTTTCCTCAGACATCTTGTTAGAAACTGTCAAGATGTCTTTTTTAAAGGCTACAGTGAAATGAAGACACTTTTTGAGTCATTTTTGCTGAGAGCATCTGCTAAGTGTGTCTCTGTGATGTCAGAATTAGTGTGTTGTGGCCTTTAGCCAAAGTTTGTTCTCTTTTTGGCATAATCTGTCTGCTAGTACTTCTGAAATTAACAAAAAAGAACAGAATAATTGACGATTAATTTGGACTTTGTATGATCATATCCAATAGCAACTGTAAATATCTTAGTAGCAGCCTGTATAGTAGCAGCTTAGTATAGCTATATGCATTTTTATATAGTAGTACATGTCTTTTAAACGGAGTTGAAAGGTCAGACTGCTCACATGTTACTGCGGACGGTAATTTAGTCTCGAACCAACATCATGTATCAGTTGACATGTATCAGTTGACAACTTAAGAAGATACAAGCACAAGCATTTCTGCATTATCCAAGAAGTTGTAACTTCATCCAGCTTTTTGTGGCGTGAGGTGGTGATGTTTAAAGGCCCACTTCAGACTCTGTGGGTTAGAGAGCAGGTGAGCTGGAAATTGGAGAGTGAATGAGGTCACAGTTCTGTCCATTTGTCTTTGTACACTTGAGTAAGTTTCTGTAAGTGAGCTGGTGTTGGAATCGGTGCCCTGTAGGTCACGCTGAACACTGTCTGCTAACCTAACCTAACCTAACCTAGTCGAGCTGTTAACCTGTAATGCTAAGTTTTTGGTTGTAATAGTGTTTCACTAACATTTCACTTGTGTGTCAGTGTGTGTCTGTGTGTGTGTGTCTGTGTGTCTGAGTAAGTGTATGTGTGTGAGTGAGAGTGTGTGTGTAATAGAGAGAGTGTGTGAGGTTAGTATGCTTGTGTGTGTTTGACTGATGATCATTTGTATTGGAAAAAGTCTTGGCCGCAGAAATGGGCTGTGGTCTCCACCATCCATTATAAGTTGAAAGATCAAACCTCTCTCGTCTGGGTTAGGAATCCACAAAACATAAACAGCCTGTAAAATGGAAAACTACATCTGTGTTCATTTGTGTCAGTCAGAGATGGCCACATTTGGTAATCTTTACAGAAAATGATTTTCAAGCGCTGAGATCAGAGAATAAAAACAGTTTCAGCCGTCTGGGGCCTCAAAAGAGGAACATTTGTCAGCAGAGCTAGACAGTGTTGAGATGTGGACACCCAACTTATGCTTAACATACAAATAACTCTCACCCCATTTCCCTCCCCCTTTTATTTCCTAATGCACTTCAGACATGATTCGTAACGTTATATTCTATTTATCAACTGTTTCTGGAACGTTTAACATTCCAACGTTATGAAAACATTAGGGTAACATTCTTACATTCCTATTAGCTGTTAGCTGGGATGATAGGACAACAGTGGGTTTGGCAAAAATCACTATTTTCCATTTAGGAATTGTATTGTTTTGAAATGTTACATATGGGAAAAGACTGAAAACCACAACAGTTGCCTTTGATGGTATTGGAGTGGATATGAGACGGATTTGAGCCCTCAAGCAGCAGTAGATCCAGGAGCAATTAGGGAGTTTGTGTCAGTGTTCACCTGAGACTGAAATGAGACATCACGGTTAGAGCCGTATTCCTGTAGCTGTGTTTTGGAGATTTGTGTTGTACCTAGCAATACCTAGCAGAATATTTTCCATCACATGCTGCTGTGTGGCTTCCAGTGCATTGCTTTAATAATGGCATTAAAGAAGAAGAAGGAGAAGAGAAAAAGAAAAATGGTGTCTCTCTGTCTCTCATCATTAGTCTGAGTAAAACACCCTCTAATGTCACCTTTACAAGCGGCCTCACCTGCCCCTTTCACCTCGGCTTCTCTACAATTTTTCCCTCTCTGATGCTTCAGTGATCCTGAAACTTTGTGCTGCAGATTGTCGGTGAATAGATGCAGATTCTGTGATTAGTGTCTTTAAGGGTGAAACAGGTGTGCGTGTGCGCATGCGCGGTGTGTGTCTGCGCATACAGGTAAATGATGGTTTTTTTACTTTTACTTTAATAAACTGAGGCTTTGACAAATGTGACTGTAACTAGTTTTAAACCTGTGGGTTTAATAGAGAGCGTTAAATGCATCATATATTTAATTTATAGCGCCTTTCCTCATGTTCTGATCATGCATTAATAAACGCATCCTTGGTTTTTATGAGAGACCAAGGATTTTTTTATTGTTGTTTGTGTTTGTTTGTTTATTGCAGTAGTTTTGTTTTCCAGCAGAGGGGAGGCTTGTATTGCAGTCAGTCAGGTGTACAGGTCCTGCTTGGCCCCTGGTGGCTGTTTTAGAAAAGAAAATGGCATTAATGTAAATAAATCTGTCTAGCATCTTTCATTAACTGCATTGGAAAGCAAATTGTTCAGACTAAAAACTCCCATATGTACTTTCCCATAGCAGTAATACACACTATATGCTATACAGTACTTACTATTGCACTTAGTATGTGTACTATATGTGCTATATTTAAATGTATACCCCCATCTAAAAATAGGTTGTTATAGCTGGTTTGCAGGGATGCTGGGAGTCAGTACAGTGACTCTTTATAAACCACAGAGCTCAGCGCTGACGGTTTGTACACGGATAGCCTTCTGTCCCGGTGGGTTTGACTGGAGTTGGCCTAGAATTGCCCCTCAGCCTGCGGGCGCTCAGGGGAGGTCGGGTTAGTACTCTGGCCCAGTGTAATGTGGATAACAGCGTGTAAGTTAGCAGGGCAAAGTTTATTTCCCACAGATTTCCACTGAGGTTACAGCTGCGACCTACTGAATATATTTTTAAGTGCAAGAACAAATGAATAAGTATGTGGTTTGGAAAGGAAAGGCAGACATTGGTGGGACTCCCTCCAAGTACGCTAAAGAGTATTAAATGGAACATGTTTTAGTCCTCATTGGTGGTTAAACTGAATGTTTCTGATAGCGGATGGTTGTAAATCCTGGTGGCAGGATTTATGGAGCGGTCCAGTTCTGGACACAAGGTTTGTTAGCAGGAGAGCCGTAATCCGGAATGCTCCCTCTGTGCATCACCGCAGGAGCATCCTGGAAAATCCTGGAAATGTCTTAACAAATATTTACTCTTGCCCCGCAACATCTGCTACATGTATTGTTGTAAAATCTCCTCCGTTAAGCACTGGATTAGACGGTCCAGATGTTTCTAATAACGGCTGCAGGCTAAGATGAGCTGGATAGCGGTTCGGTGCCAACGTTCTCACAACATTTAGTCGTAGCATTAGTTGAACCTTATTAACGTTACTATCAAAATAAAAAATATTTAATTCGTTTATTATTGTGAAGTTGTGATGTTTTGAACATAGTTGTTTGAACATTAGTAGAACTTTCAAAGTTAGAAAAATGTTCTTACAACCTAAAGATCTAAAGTTGGCTGGGAACCTACAACCTAGAGTGAACACTTAATAAAGGTCCCCTTTATTAACACTAGCACCCAACCCCCCCCAACACACACACACACACACACACACAAACACCACAACACTTGTGTGATCTGAACGAAGCGGGTATTTTTGTTTGCTGGGCATTAATAATTCATACAGCGTCTGTTAGCCTAGAATGTTTTGAATAATAAAAGTCCCCCTAAGATGTTTAATCATCAGATACCTTTGGACTGGAACATCAAGCCTGTGAGCGTTCAGTGAAAGTTTGTTTTGTGTTTGTCTTGTGTGTTTCGGCTCTTCTGCTGCTGTGGGTGTGAAGCTGTTAGTTCTGCTTTAGGGTGTAACGTTCAGCTAATGTTTTCATGAAATATTATTTTGAATGTTGTAGGAACGTTTAAAACATCTATTTTTTAGATGTTCTATTAGTTCTAAAAACACAGCATTTTTTTTAATTCTGTAACGTTTAAAAAATGTTTCACTACCAACTTAAGAATAGCATTTTTGATGTTATAAAATTTAAAGGTTCTGCTAATGTTACTGTTTTAAGAACGTTCCCTTGTATGTGTTCTTGCTTAAGTTTTCGTCTGTTTCTACAACTATTAAACTGTATTAACTGCTTAAATTTATACTGCATAACTTCTGCACACTTGTGTGCATCCATACGTTTATGTATTTTTGTGTGTGGCGTGTGTTTGTGGTGCGTGTGTTTTGTGTGTGTGTGTGGTGTGAGTGTATCAGTGTAGTTTATCCAAGAGTGGTTTTGACAGACGCTTTTCTCACAACTTGGAAAGGCTTGTCAGAGGGTCTCTAGCGCCGTTGGTGGGGGGGCTCAGTAAATTATTTGTGCTGGCAGATGTTCACAGACCCAAATATGCATGAGTTTGTAGGCCTGGCAGCTCGCTGCTTTTCACGATGCTTGCGGGAGCGCTTGTTATTCTGGCGGCGTTACAGAGAGCATTCATCTGAAATGTCATCACCTCCGACCGCTTTGGAACTAATTTCAGCCCCTTATTTAGGGAACTCCAGTGAAACATCACCAGTGGCTGGTAGGTCAATGCTATTGGCTGTTCTTGCATCTCCGGCTGTGCCATCATTGGCCGTCCTGTGAGGCCTTTGGGTCGTAATGTAAACCTCAGGTCAATGACAAACCAGACGAGGTGGGCCCAGTCCAGCTAACAGGTAACATTTTCATAACATTGGCTAACGTTCTGTAGATGTTCTATAGCGTTATCAAAAATGTTCTTGCAGTAATGTTAATAGAACGTTTTTTAATGTTGTATGTCATATTTAAAAACAGGATTTTAAATGATTGTTAGTGGATGTTTTTAACAGCGTTTGAATAACTTTCTTAACAATAACAAAACAAGAACGTTAATATAACCTTAAAAAATCTAGATGTTTTGAACATTCAAATAACATTTTGAATGTTTTTTGTTACTAATGAGAACATTAAGGAAACAATTTTAGCCAAGGCCTAAATTTAGTGCTTTTTGATATTTTATTGTCATCTCAGTTGTATTTGTTTAAAAACCTGCACAGTGATTTAATTTAGTTTAAAATGAACGTTTCTGCTAGTGGCGTGTAGCCGTGCAGTTCTGTGTCTGTGGTTTTGGAAGAAATTCAAAACGAGTCGAGCTACCGCGGTGTCATATTAATGCAACTCTGTATAGCCATTTAGCCAAATTTGTCTGTTTAACCGAACCATTTGAGACGATGATTTCACAATCCATTTGAAAGCGATCTCTCCCAGCCCAGCCTGCAGTTTACCAATCCAGCTCACTGGTTCTTACCACAGAGTGCATATGAGAACTTGCTCTCACTGGTGGGTCAGTTAGACCGTTATTGTTCATAGACTGTTAAACCATGTGCTTCTAATCAGGGCTGAGCGATTCAGGCTAACAGAGACTGAAATAAAAAGCTATCAGATGTGCATTGAACGATCCTTTTAAAGAGGCGGTCGGAAGCCACGCGTATGTATCAAACACAGATGCGTGTGTCCGCACTTAGTGTCCGTCGCTGGTATATTTTGACAGCTGTGTGGGACGGACTGTCACGCTGGGTAAATTGCATAAGTATTCTGGCTGTGATGCCCACACTGACCTTTGCTCTCGTTCCTGTGGTGAGCTGAAGCCATTACGTCTGTCAGAGCCTCAACCTTTTTGTAAATGTCATTTTGAGAGACTCGTGAAAGCCGTAACAATAGCCCTCATGTAATCAGATTATCAGTGATGCCCAGAAAATACTGCAATTATTATAATAACATATCCAGCCGGTTACTTACTGTCACGCTTGTTCAGGCTGCGCACTGGGGTGGGTGGGGGTACGAGAGCAGAGGGGTGACTGCGAGTCTTTTATAAAGGAGAGCTTTGGCAGTCTGCCACTGACTGCGCTTTTCCCTAGAGGCCTCTTACTCACCAGTCACACAAACTGAGAATTACACGTATTAAAGAGGGTAAACGGCAGTAATCAGTGCGCTGGGAGGAGAGGGAGAGGATTCATCGCGCACACACATACATACATACACACACGTTCACACACACACACGTTCACACACACACACACGTTCATACACACACACACATATGTGGCATATGTGGTTTATAGCTATATAACTTTTTATAGACGTTGTTTATAAACTGCTAAAAACTGTCTACTTAGAAAACTGTATATTCTATATATTTTAACTTTGGGCATTTTTAATGAATTAAAAATATATTTAGTATATTTTGTATGTAAGTAATTTTGCCTGAGGACACAGGAAGTGTATCTTGTTATACGCATTATAAACATCTCATCTCTGTGTCCTGGGTGGCAGGTCTGCGCGGCTCGCGTCAGACAGAGCTGGTGAGAATTCAGCCCAAGCGTGAAATCATCTGACGTTTCTTTAAAACAGTGATGTTTCCTCTAGTGCACTTCTGAAATCGCTGACCCCAGGCTGCTCTGCTTTCCTTGGCAGTGACTGCAAGGCCTTTACAAGGAACAGCCTGTTTGTTTGTTTGGTCCGTAGGGTTCCCTCAGAGTGGGTTGTGTTTGCCGGGTCACTAGAGCCCAGCTGAGTGGCGGTGAGAGCCGGGAACATCCGGGCAGGAGAGCTGCGCTGGTAAAGGCAAACATCTGCATGGTAAACCCACATTCTCAGCCCACATGTGTTCTTCCTCCTTAAGGAAGATGCTAAAGGATAGCGGCTAACGATGGACCACCCCAACATCTTCAGATGAAGGTCTCACTGTGTGCATGAGATGAGATCTCTGGAGAAGGTCCAGGTACATTAGAGCCGGCCTGAGCTTCTGACACCAAGCGGCCCTCAAGGGGAACCGCAGGCATCCATAAATATTTAGGGGTTTAGAGGTTTATGGAGTTTGTTGTAAAAGGATTTATGATGGTTGTGAGTCCAACTTGGAAAGAGGGCTTTATTTCAGCCCGGGCTTATGGGCTTTGGAGAGGTCCGATCCAAACAAGTACTTTACACATTAAGGCAAACAATACCTCAAGGCCGACTTGCTTCTCACAAAACAGGTGTGAGATAAGAAATGTTTTCTCCCTGTCGTGTGGAGAGTACATGCCACAGAGATCAGCAGTTAATTCAGGCTTTATTAGGACAACACAGGAGCGAATTGCGTATTTTCACCATCATGAGGTTTTATTGTTGCGTAAATGTTGCAATAACTGTTCTGAGAACTGTTCTTAAGAGGAACATGATGGCCTAGCCACAGGAAGTTCAATAGCGTATAATGAAATCATAGAAAAAACACATTTAAAAATGTATCAAGTTGCTGTACAAAATATAGAAACCAGCACAACAGTAACAGATTTTTAACTATTTTTATTTGTGTTGTGTTAGTAATTATGCACTGTAAACGGCAAATTCTGTGTTGCAACAATGAAAGGCTGAATTGGATAATAATTTTCATGTTGTTTATTTCTAATGACTCAGACGAAAATAGTTTGTATGTTTAAATAATTTCCCTTCAAAATGTTTAATGTTTTCCAGATTTGGTTCCTGGTGGAATGATAAAGAAGGAATAACTGAGACTGAGTGAGGAACACAAATGCTGCGGTTGATGTGGGTCAGTTTTGATTTATTTTACTGCATCTGTTATGGCAGAAATGTGCAAAGATGCTTTTCCAGGAACGAGAGCCTCACCGCAGACGCTTATTAAAGAAGACGAATAAGACCACCAGACTGAGAGAACAGACCCCAGAAATATTGAAATTCTGTCCTCATTAACTCATCTGTATATCGTTCCAAACTGTAGGGTGACTTCTTGGAAAAAAGGGAAACTTTAATGAATTTCCTGGTCTGTTGTTTTCGTATAATAATAAAATGAGGAATGGTGCTGTCAAACTCCAACATGATGAAAAAGGGCCATTATAAAATTCTAAAGTAGTCCAAGCCACCTGTGTGATATTTTAAGCTCAAATTGTGTTACAGTTTATCAGTGAATGACTTCAGTTCCTTAACCAAAACCTAGCTAGTCAACTTAGCTAACAATTGTAGCTTGTATGAACGTGTTCATTGTATGTAAGAAAAATATTACAAATTTTACAAACTTTCAAAACATCAAATTTTTATGTTGTATGAACATTTTGCTGGGTTATGTAAATGTTGTTTAAACATTGTTTTGGATTGTGTAACTTTTTTACAACCTTAACTTAAAAATAACGTTTTTGGTATATGATATATAATGTTAAAAATGTTCTACTAGCGTTACAGCAGGAACATTTTGATAACCTTAAGGGGGCTTTTAAAGAATGTTGGCCAATGTTCTGAGAGCCTGTTTCCTGTTAGCTGGGCTTTGACTTCAGAGACTTTAAATGCAGTTCATGGACGGTTTGGACTTTTTTTTATTATTATTTCATTTTTATATGGTGCATTTTTTAATTTAAAAATATATGGTGAAAATAGTTGCCCTTGGTTTTTCTATGTGAGTGTGTTCAGTGTGTTTGAACTGACATTAGTCAATGAGGGCCGCATTTCATTTTTGATTAAACTAAAACTTTTTAAAAAAAGCGAAACAAAATTGATTTTTGGTAGGAGGTCATGGGGTAATGTACCATGAATGCAACAGTTTTTAAACCTAAATGCTTTGTATATGCTTAGTAAATAAAACAACATGTTCATTTCAGTCCGATTTAGTTGTTCTGGTCAGGGCTGTTAGCTGTTCTCATAAACAGTAAAGCTGTTTTAAATCTTTGTTTTCTGGTTTAGCCATGAGATTATTATGGTTAGAGGCATGTTGTAATGTTTTTGAATGCAGGATTTAAGCCTGTCATGTTTCCCGTGTGAGTTACCTAAACATACGCATGGATCATTATAAGTGTGTGATGATTGAATATGAGACGTCTCTGGGCAAATCTAACCCTTCAGACAATTGCCACTCCAATATCCGGCAGTGTAACTCAGTCTTGTGTTTTCTTTGTCAGCTTTCAGACAGCGGCATAATAAACCAGAGACTTGGGCTAGTCTTTTATATCAGGAAATATGAATTATTGAGCTGTCTGAAGATCAGGCTTAAGATTACAAGGAAACCCATCTCCAGCAGACATCGTATAATGAAAGAGATTTATCATTTTAATATGTGCATCCTCTCGCTGTAAACAGGGGCTGGTGTTAGTAAAGACCCTGAAGGGTTCTTACTAGTGAGAGATTTGCAGCAAGCAATAATGTTTTACCTGTGCCATCTCTGTTTTCATTAGACCCCCGTTCTTCCTGAACTGTGTCCAAACTATGTCCATATTTATATTTTGTCTTGTGAAAATATTCTGAGAATCATAGTCTCTGGTTTTTATTTTAGTTGCAGGAAGCACAACTCACGTTTACCCTGGAAGGACTGACTTAGAGTGTTTTGAGTTTTCACCTGTGTGTGTTTTTACTTTCAGGTTGAGTGTTAAAGTCAGTGTTCAGTTTTTTAGCAAGTGCAGCAGTATTTTATTGATTCTGCTTAGAGATCACAGAAGACACGAGTACATGATGCTCATGTCAGTAAATCAATGCCCTCACATGATCTGTGGCTTATGTATTTCTTGCACAATGTTTTCGCTTTGAGAATATTTTTCTTTAAAAAATAATAGATCTTGGCTGTTTCCGTTCTGTTGGTCCTGCTCTTTGTATCCTGGGTTTTGTATGATGAAGTGTATATTATTTCTAAAATTAATAGAATAATTTGCAGCTTGGTGGTGCCTTTAAAATAGTGTTTTGTTTGTCTTTGCCAGCTGTGTCCATCTCTATCCTGGGCTACTTGGAGTTCAAAGGTCGCCTGTGTCACGGATCGCCAGAACATGAAGACCCCTCATTATCCTGTTAACTGTACATTTATCAAACAAGACAGTAGGGTGGCAGCGGCCCGGCCATCATTAAGGTTGAATAGAAAGAGGGCAGAACGAGGGGTTAAAAGCTGTAGCGAGAACTAGAGCTTCTTTTAAATGTCTCTGATATCCCTGACAGGATTATTAATCAGGAAACTTTCTCCCAGCTTCCTCACTTTAAAGTCTTTTAGCTAGTGGCGCTACATCGCAACTGACAGGTCATGAGGTCCGATGCTAATTGGTTCTGTGGGGTTTTGAATAACAATGAGCTAAAGCCCAATTACTGCGGCTACAGAGAAGCACAGATGAGAGTGCTGGAGTCCAGTAGACTCAGACAGCGAGGGGGGTAGGGGTAATATTTATGGATTTGATGGGGCTTTTGGGGGTGTAAAGTTATGTTTTACCCCCACTGTGCCCCTCTCTCGCTTCCTCTCTTCTTTTTGTAATAGCATTAATGAGATTTTCAACTGGCATGTGCTTTAATGGAGAGCTGATCTAAACAGCAGCGTTCCTGCAGGACAGATCTGCCTCATTGACGATTCCATTTGAGGAAGACATTCGCACATTCTCTGGGAATTATCCGAACATCCCACTTATCTGCTTTTCTATCCCATGTTCATTTATTAGTGATATGTTTTGCTTCCTCATCTTACACTGAGGACCTAAATTAAGGCTCCTTGGTGATTGGTTCTAAGTGATCTTCATGGGTTCTTTAATGTGTTCTTCAAAGCGCTAAACTGCTTCAAAGCTTTCAGTTTGTTATGCAGATTATTCTCCCATCTTCTCGCTGCCGCGGCGTCTCATTACGAGATGCTCGTTTTACACATTATTTTCACCGAACTTTTGAAGAACTTTGACACAATCTGCCAAACGTAGTTTTTCCTATTGTCCGGTTTAAAATTCTTGTGAATGTTCATGAATATTCACCTCAGATCTCAGAGACGTAAATATTAGCAGCACGTAGCTGGATAAAATGTTTGAACATTTGGGATTCCAGAAGTTTTGCTCGGGAGAATGCAAGAACATACTAGATAGAGGCTTTGGTCTGCAGTCTTCGCCCTTGAACGAATGTGTCCACAGTGGGTGCGAGAGCAAGAATTTAATTTGATCCCCGTTTAAATAATCTGTTTCAAATTCATGAATTCACGTGGTGCACAATCCTCCCCCTTCTGAGTCTTCATCATTCTCAGTAAGCCCTCTGAGAAGCTGTCATTAGGTCTGGGCCAGCATTGAGCGTCTCTACAAGGGCTGCAAATTGGAAATGGGACTTAAATACTGCTTGAAATAGATAGTTCATATCCACCTAAGCCCTGAGACTGTGCTGTCAAGCGCAAAAAAGGACCAAGACGTGCGTTTTCTGTGCCCGATGTACTTATTGCATCGAGTCAAATCCTTTTAATTGCCCGAAATGAAAGGCTTTGCTTTGACCTTTCCAAAGTCCTTCTCCTCAAGGTTAACGTCCCTTCCTTGTTTCTTCTTTCTTGTACGTGTTTCTGGTTATTGACTGAATTGATGCAACGGTTAGAACTTCAAACCTTCAGGTTCTGGAGAGATCTGCACTGAAGGAGCTCCTCATCAGCGGTGCTCGAATCAGCCGTGAGCTGGTGAAGTGCAGACACATCGCGGTGAAGAGCCTAATCTAATCTTCATTTCTGAATAACTGCAACCGCAAATGCAGCACTGCTGATGCGCTGAGAGGAGACCTCAGAAGATGTGATGGTTGAACTGTGACCCGCCATCAATCAATTGCTGACAGTCTGTCAGGAATAGCATAGCTGGTTCATTTGTGCTTTAACATGGTTTAGGTGGAAAGAGGAAGGATTTTCACAGCTAACAGGGAACGTTCTGAGAACACTGGCTAATGTATTCTAAAAGATACATATTTTTAGTGTTATTAAAATGTTTTGCAGTAACGTTAGTAGAACTTTTTAAGGTTATACATTATGTATCAAAAATGTTATCCTTAAAAATTGTTTTCAAATGTTTTACAACCAGTCACTAATGTTAATAGATCTAAGTAGAAACTGGATGTTTTGAACTTTTCTAGCACTTTCAAAAACACTTTTAATGTTTCAGTTACTTAATAGAAATGTTAGGGAAACACTCTTTCTAGGTAACAAGTCTAGGTAACTACATCGTAAAGTACTGGTTAGCTCACCAAATACTTGCTGTTTAGGAGCAAACTGGACACCATCCACTAAACAAGGTGACAAGATCTAATTATACATTAGCAACTTCTAATTCTGCATATATGTGTGCAGTGGTGTAGTCACAGCTGTCGTCTCTGAAGAGTTTATCATTATTTTACATTTATTTTGTTTCCCTAATTACCTCATTAATTCTGTTGTTGTGATTGTCATGTTTACCGTTTGCTTTGTGGAGGCATTATCCTGTTGTGTTTGTCTGTTTGAAGAAGGAGACGTCTCGCTGAATAATTCATGCCCTGCTCCAGCATCAGCGCAAGTTTGTGAAATTCTCTATTACTCTCTGATAAATGCTGAAAACACACACTAACTCACACACACACACACACACACACACACACAGACCCAGTTTGTGTGTGAGTGCCTTCAGTATTTATCAGAGAGTTGTAAAGAATTTAACAAACTTCATCATGTGTGTGAACACACACACACACACACATATTAAATTTTGTGTGTGTATTTTAGTTTTTATTGTATGTGTGTGTGTGTGTTTTTAGGTTCACATATATGTTTTATGATGCCTGGGGCGACTATAGGTGGAAAGTAGAAAAGTGGATTTCACAAATCTGACATGATTCACCTTTTTATAAAACTCTTTGATAAAAAAAATCCTTCTCCTCCTGTTTTTCAGAGCTTTAAGAGAAGTGGACCCAACGCTGGACCCTGGTGTTCTGGTTCTGCGCTGTAGTCTGGAGAACTGCATTCACCTCGGTGCCGAAACTCTCAACCACTTTGGGTCCTCACACTAAGTTAGACACGGTGGCCTTTACGCTGAGAAATGAGAGAGGGAGAGAGAGGGAGAGAGATTATTTAAATTTGGGCACTTGTTTATACTACAAACATTTCTAAATGATTAAACATTTATTTCACACAAATGAAGACTTGGTTAGAGTGCTTGTTTATCAAAGAGACATCATTAAAGAGTAGTTTTAGGATTAAATATTTGCTTTGGTTTTCATCAAACAAAACATCAAATATGACTTATATATAGACCATCATGTTTTACTTTATGATTATCATTATAAAAAAAATACTGACAAAAAATTAGGTATAATAGCTGTTTTACATCCTTAATAGTCAAATTAAATTGACAAATTAAAACTAACATATGTATGTGTCATTTACATGCAGTTTTTGCAAGTTCACGGTGCCAAAAGTAAACGCAACATCATGTGTGTGGCATGTTTTTGGGTGAATGTGTTTGTTGTCTGATAGACGTCACGTCCACAACAGCAGCGACAACAGGTCTTGTAGTGTTGTGTGCTATTTATAAAAAACTCCTAATGGTGTAACATTTTTCCCTGGTTTCTATGTTTCCCGTTTTCCCATCTGTACTCATATGATCTTCTTTCATCTTCCCTGCAGGCGTGTGAACGTGTGACGATACGCTTCTGGCTGAAATACTCCAGTCGACCTAACGGGGTCCTAATATTCCGATCTGTATTTCACTTCCCCACGGCGTTTACCTGCACAAACGGAGGGAGGTGTTCCTGGTAGTTTTTCATATCTTCATTAACAAATATCTTCATTACCACACAGAGAAACGATGGAAAAAACAACAGGCGTGCGGAGAAGCTACGGCTGCCCCTCGAGGCGTTCTGCTGTTTGTAGTGACACAGAGGACAAGTTATGCTAATTGAGTGTTCTTTGCATAATTAGAAAAAAGAAACTTTATCGCTGTTATGAGTGCGGAATAGCCAGACTGTGGGTAATTTGAGTTTCCCAGCAGGGTGCTGGTGGAAAATGAGAGAGAGAGAGATTGCGCAGCCTCTCAATGTTATTCTTTTCGATATAGAGGAGCGTGTTTATCAAGATACTTAGCCAAAGTGAGTCTTAACGATAATGACTTTCCTCAATGTGCTCTTTTCGGAGTGATTTAGTGGGTTTGTTTTTGAACAGCATCCATTTGCAGTGGAAATTCACGAGGAAATATTTGGGTTGGAGCGATTGGCGTACATTCAGACAGATTGCCAAAGTCTTTTTTATCAGGACAAGACCACGCAGAACCAATTAGAACTCTCTGAAATATTAAGAGGACGTTTTTCATTCAGCGTCGGACTTGTCCTGATAAAACTTAGTTATTTTATGTCTTCTTTTCTTCTTCGTCTCTCCTCTCCAACATGGCCGTCTGCGTATCGTACCTTGAGACCACGGAGAACCTTCAAAGGTTCTCTCGCCTTTTTCATCTCTGTGTACCAGCCCACGGCCAGAGCCGTGGATTAATATTTCAAAACATGTTTCCCTCTCCACCCTCCCTCTTTTTCTCATTCTACCCCTCCTCTGCCATCTCACAGGTTCTCTGTTCACACACACACACTCAGACTGACTGCAGACATGTGTGATATTTTCCCATATCTCGTGTTTTGCTGCTCCGTTGCTCCCAGGGCCCAATCACTGGAGCAGTATGTTTTATGAATTAATAAGAGATGATCCTGGAAGGTCCAGGGAGGCAGCTAAGAGAGAGCCAGGAGCACAAAAATGGAGGGAGAGCGAGAAGGAAAAGAGAGAGAGAGAGGGTGGAGGCCACAGTCGAATTTTAATGAGCACCAAGGGGAATATCAGATGTTTCTCAGCCTCTGTTTCTCTCCTCCTTTCTCTGGATATCCGTTGGTACACCGCCGTAAATCACTGTCATGCAAACAAGGTTTTTCCCATCATGCCCTTGGTTTTTGGCTGGTAAGTGTGTCACTGTGTGGTACAGCTTGGCTCACGGGTGCACCTGCTCTGCTGTCCTAATTGAACAGATGATCTGCCAATTTGTCATGTTTATCTTCAGCGCATTTCCTCGGCGGCTTGCCCGCTCCCGCAGCCCCTCGCAACACGCTGCAGATGTTAGCAGCATTTTTTATGACAGATCTTGTAGTCATTACTGAATAATTCATGCTTGCTTTAATGTCTTCAGATAGCATCTTCAGTCCTCCCCCATACCTCTCGCTCTATCTCCATCACTTTCTCTCTCTCTCTTTCTCTCTCTCTCTGGCACTTGCTTTGCACTCACCCCCCCCCACTTCTCTGTTTCCAGTCACATGGGAAAACTTTATTATGCCTCCCTCTGACAGCAAAGTATACGGACAAAATCCCCCCATTGATATGAAAATAGGATTTAAATTTTTCACTGAGGTTTAAAGGTTAGTTGAAGGTTATTGCTCGGGGGTGGGCATAAAGGGAGGAGGGAGGGACTCGTGGGGAACATTGTTCACTGGTAGTCAGGCGAGGTGTTTGGGCTAATTTGCAGTTGGTGCTCTTGTGAATAATCCTGAAGCCTCTCAAGAGATTCTAACATGGTAGAAGTCAATTATTTATGAGGAAATTATGTTTGGCCTGTAAATGAGGAGGGGGGGCGGTGGAGGGGGCGGGGGTCTTTCTGCTCCATCCTATTGCTGTGTGTGTGATTATTATGACATGTCATTTTCTGTTCAGTCTAGTCAGGCGAAGATAATGGCAGAGCATCTTGGAAAGGGAGGTGTCCTGTGAGATCGCCTTCAACATAAATCAGATCAGTTGAAACGCTTGCAGGTTTTATATGGGTTGGATAATGAGGCTTAGAATACAGTGGACTCAATAAATCATTCCTTTTGTTGTCGTGCGCTTTTTTTTCCTTCAGGTTAAGAGCCTGAGCCAGTTCAGTGGTTGTTCCCTCTGTTCTCCCTGTATCTCCATAGCAACCATCCGTGCAGGTACTGCGCTTAAGCGGGGAGTCGTGAGGAGTTGATGTAGAGACCTCCTGTCTACATCACTTTCTCTCCCTCACTTTCTCCATCACACGCTCACAAACACCCTCCTTTTTTAATCTCTCTGTTTCACCTCCCTCGCTCCTACTCTGGAGTGACCCGAGGAGGTTTGTTTACAGAGCTTTGTTTATGTTCTCTCCCTGTCTCTTTATCTCTGTCTCATTTGCATATTCCCACACAGAACTCCTCCCTCTCGCTGTGAAAACACTCCGCGGCTGTTTGCCTTATCGCTCCTGTCATTTCTCCCCTGAATTATGACCCCACCCATGTGTCACGCTCATTTAGACACTCAATCATTCCGGCATTCCCAAAACAGTACATTAATTTAAAGGTACAGTTCACCCAACGGTGAATATTTTGTCACTGTCGCCCCCGTGTCATTGTAAAGCTTAATGACTTAAGTCTGTGCAGCAGAAAATAAAATTATTATGCTGCTTATAAACAGAAGAAGTGTATGGAGACGTATTATAACAGTTATCCATTTGTTTTATACGCTATATTTAATCTAAAGCCATACAGTAGGTCAGGATAGGCTGGATTTAAAAAATATTTTGCTTCTATAATTGTAGTCACCATATGTTTTTGTATAGAAACATTTTACTTTAAATTGCATTTTCTGTGGCATGAAAGAAAGTTTCAACAGGCATGAGGTTATAATATTATCTTCCATAATTGTAATTTCTGGGTGAATTTACCATTTAATTTTATGCCATTAGTGTGGCTAAATGATATTTTTCATTTTCAGCACTACAAACAGCCCCTTTGTTTGCCGGATTTGCTAAGGTGGGTGTTGCGTTTGTTTACACAAAGCATTTTATTGTTGTAAAATAAACTCCTCCTGTGGGGATTTCCTCAGATTAGTTTTGAAGATAAGTAAGAGTCATTAGTTAGCCAGATCTGCGTTGGCTTTCTTGGGCTCCAGTGTGTGTGGGTGAGTTAATGCTTTAAATGGAGCTGTAGTCACATCAAAGATCTGCGAGATGAGAGCAAGAATTAATTACATCCCTCAGAATGGAAAAAACGCTTTATGTGGTAGTTTGTGTATAATCCTTTGTTTTCCTCAGTTTATTCCCTTTCTCTTTTATCCTCCCTTTCCCAATCCCTATGTGTTTTGTCAGGAACGTTTATTCAGAGTTTTAAGTACAGTAGATGCTTCAGAATGATGTTAATCACAACTGTTACCGCAATTCACGCAGAGTGTCAATTTTCATCTGTATAGATGCACTTTCCATTTTCTCACCAGTCGAGTTTTCATTTGCTCTGAATAATGCAGAGCTTATCAAAGTCAATCAGCTGTGAAACTCATTTTCGGGTGGAAAATTTGAGGCTATTCTGGCTTAATATGGTAAAGACTGTTTTATTTCCCCCTCTCACACAGCCCTGAAACTGTCGACTGGGGCCGTGACAGACGGACGCTTTGTTTTGGGTCGTGTCTGAGCGCATCGTTAACTGAAAATAAGGAACTTGTGAGATGTTTGACTGAAGAACTCGGGCAGAAAGTTTCAGATGGGTGAGCGCTGGTCGAGAAAGCAGATGTGTTTAATATGAACACACACACATCACACCGTTCCGCAGCTTTAAATGCGAGCATGCGAGGTGTGTGTGTCTGTCATAAATCGCTTAAACACATATACTGGTGCAGTCATGCAGGGAAACACACCCATGTACACATACAGATCTTTCATGTCTGTCGATCTGGTTCAGTAACACGCAAGTTATTGCTTCCTGTGATGGGGCTGCTAACTGTTTGAACGGTATATTTGCCACAATACTACGCATATGTGAAATCGGCTTATGGTTGTATGTCGCCTTGAACTTTTGGGCCGTCTTGAGGTCACGGCCTTAGCTCTGTAGCTCATCTTAAAGGCAGGGTAGGTGATTTGGTCCAGAAACAGGTTTTTGTTATGCTGGTTGAAGGTTTTTTTATATTGTGATAACAGTCACTAAGCATCTAAATATACTTGTATCTTCTGTGGAGGGTTCAGGATTTAAAATTGTTGCATTTGTTCTATGGCTTTTGTGTTGCTAGCCTCTCAAAAATTGTCTTGACTACCTTTAAAAACCAAGCATTAGATAATAACATGTCATATATTTTACCCTGTAAAACATTTAGACTCTTTGTTTTAAAGGCACAGATTTGTTGTTTCTTGAAGGCTGTGATTGTTGACTAATCTGGATTTGATTTTGTTGTCATGCATGTGTCCTAGAAAGTCCACATTCGTCTCTCTCCCTGTTGCTGCGGAAGCCAGAGGACCGGACGTGCACCGCCGGACACGGCCGGACTTAATAGATGGTGTCAGTAGATGGATATCTGTACCATCTCGCTGTCCGCTCATCTCTCCAACAAGGCCACAAAAACTGCACTCCATCTCTGGGGAAGCCAAGAAGAGTTTTTCCTGCCGCTCCAAACAGCTTGTCTGATTACACGCTGATCAATACCCAGCCTCTGCCCCCCTCCTGGCAGAGGAAATGATGCGACGCGAGAAGCTGCGACATCGACCGGCCCCTGAGGGGATGCTGAGTAATGGTGTAAGAGAAATGAGCCCGCTATTAACTCAGCTGGGCCGCTCTGCTGTGTCATTGTTAAACGCTGGCAAGGATGAGCAGCTTGTATTAAACGCCTGACAAACGGCATCATAATCGCGCCGTTTGATTTTAATCGATGAAATTAGTCGCTTTTTTAAACCACGCCGTTGTCAGACTGATTGCCGGGGAAATTAAATCCATCCCGTTGCCCCTGTCCTGCTGTTACGCGCTCTGGGGCTCCTTCTACCAGCTAACGTCTCCATTAAGCAACAAAAACGTTAAAAATCCATGTTTTTTTGACATGGATGTTTTAATAAAAAAATTATTTTGTGATTATAGGAACATTATTTAAATATTTTTAAATTATGTAAAACTTTTAAACTCACTTTCACTTACTATTTAAGAATTACATTTTGATGTATGATATATAACGTTAAAGAAAAGGTTTACTAATGTTACTGCGAGAAGTTTGAGAAGTTCTCAAACGAACTTGTAATTTTGAGACTTTTAGCAAATGTTTGCTGTTAGCTGGAAATACATTTTTTGTTGTTATGGTTTGACGTTGTTAAATTGCTATATAGCTAAGCACAGATATTTAAGATCTCTGCTCTGATGTCTGCAGTTAAAGTTTTTTGTCTGTGTCTGTTTTTGTGTTTGCTGTTGTCTCTCTGATAACCTCTGAACTCTATTGATTTCTCATAGTTTAGGATTTCAAATCGTGTATTTCAATCGTGTCTTTTCTACACTGCAGGATGTCAGTTCACTTCTGCTTATGTCATTTTGGGCAGTTTTGCAGGGGCCGGATTAATGCTACGACACGCTAGAGAAATGCCCTCTGCCTCAATCGCCCGTCCCTCTCTAGGGGTCACACGCTTATCTCCCCATCAGAGACAGCCTGGTAGCTTTTACAGGGTCTGTTATTTACAGCTGAGCCAGCTTGTCTCTCTCCCTCCATCTCTTTCTCTCTCTCTCTCTCTTGCATTGTGTCTCTCTATGGCCCCGCCATTGCTATCAAATGCTTTTATGGCCTTCCCACCGCTTCCTTGTTTGAAACAATATAGCCGGGGCTGTTGTTATTGATTCCACCGGCTTGTGCCCTGGGTAAGTGCTCCTTTGAGCCTCGCTGCTAAATTAAGCCATCGTTCCAACAGCGGATGACAGCGCTCCTTAAATCCCGGCTGCCTCCTAATGGCTCTGGTATTACTAGTATGTTAATTGATTGGTCGGTGCGGGAGGAAGTCGACAGCAGAGAGGGAATGAACAGAAGCCTGATGCAGGCATTTCAAAGAAATGAGTTACCGAGTCCTGCGACAATGGGGTCAATCAGCCGCCCGAGAGAGGGAAAATTACTTTGATGATTAAATTGATCGGAATTACTGAAGCGTCGTGATGGACTGCCTGCCTCTGTAACATCTGAGCTCTACCTCGGTTCGGTTCTTCCCAGAATGCTGCATTTGTCACCACCCCGCAGACAGCAGAAATGACACGGGAGGGCAATCGACAGGCCCGGATCACAGCTCAGTGAGCCAAACAGCCGCAGGAAATATTTTCAGTTTAGGCAGGTAAATGCCTGAAAAACATCTGGCCTGTCACAGCATACTCTCAGGCAGAATCTAACTGGCTATGTTCTGCTAATAGTGTGAGTCGTGACTACGTTGTTTTTTTACAATACTGGATCTGATAACTAATGTTTATGTTTATGGAAACTAATTATTTCTCTGTGGTGACCTTTTTTTTGCTCCAAAAGGTTGTCATGATGGCGTGAACGTTGTTTACGGAGGCTGTGAGTTCCAGGTGGGAGCGTATTTGAGAAATTCTTATTGGCTACATTGTCTGGGGTAAGTGTGGCAGTATTGTGTTGTTATGTGTGTTGTTAGTAAATAAATACACAACAGAGGTCAGATAATAGTCTTATGTGTATGTGAGATGTACGTGACATTTTTGTGGCCCTGTATGTTGAAAGCAAATCAACCAGTTTGCCCACAGTAAATTTACCCCTCTATATGCATCCTGCATCATATTCAAAGTGAACAAAGCTTTGACATTTTAAAACCTGTTTGGTCTTACAAATATTGAATAACAAGATAGATGCTAACATAACTTTTGGTCTAATTCTTTTGAACAGAGACGACTCTAATAGAATATAGTCATGTTCTCTTAT
Source organism: Yasuhikotakia modesta (assembly GCA_036877545.1). NCBI lineage: Eukaryota > Metazoa > Chordata > Actinopteri > Cypriniformes > Botiidae > Yasuhikotakia > Yasuhikotakia modesta. The sequence goes on from JBAJNP010002537.1 coordinate 27,888, forward strand.
TGTACATATTGCCATATTTTAATTTGACATGAATTAATATGAGGCTGTGACGAGGGGCAGAATCTGTTGTACTATCCTAACATCTTTTATCATGTCAAATTTTCATGCCTTTTCTTCATTTAAAATTTGTAAAACCAAGTATAAGTAAATATGTTTAAGAGTCCCTGTCCCCTAAAGCCCTTATTTTAGTTTCTGTCAGATTAAATCTGGTGGCTGTACAGTCCATTAGGTTCTGTTGCTAACGGTTCTGTTCCAGCCAGGAGTGGCTGTGAAATGCTCTGATGCTATTTTGCTGGTAGGGCTTAATTTGTTAATGGAAGGGCCCCATTTCCAGACGCTAATCATTATTAATCGCTGCTAGTTACCTGTGGCGAGGTTAACTGAGTTAGCTGTGCGAGTTTCTGTATATGTGTCTTTATGTTTGTGTCCAGGCTGCTGTTCACGAGCAAGCGTTCCCGCCCACCGAACGGAGTCTCCCGGCCTGCCATTGACCGACTGCCGGGCAGAAGCATCATTGTGATCATCAGTCACCAAGAGGGGCGGTTAAACCTCATTATTGTGGGAACATGCGGCTGCCCGTTTCATTTCTCTAACAGCCTGAGAAAACGTTGCGGACTGAGCCAGAAAACACCCAAAAAACTATCAGCCGCCACACAATTAACAACACGGATCATTTACATAGTCACACGGATCATTTTCATAATGTTCCCTTTATTATCAGAGGAAGAAATTAACCCAGGATTTTATTTACATATCCGCGGCTGACGGGAACAGTGTGCTAATTGGCTGTTAGATGATTAATAGGCTTACAGCAGATGCTAATGAATCGCGGTACTGAAGGTGCTCTTGCATGTTTGTGTTTTGGCAGCTTCATTAGTCTGATAATTATGTACTTGTTGCGTTTGCTTTCAAGCAAATACAATCAAACATTGAACAGATTGAAGTGGATTGTATTAGTGGGAGCAAGTGTTAGCTGTAGCACTTCCCCACCGGGTTAAACAACCGCTGATGTTTTATAGCGAGACGCTTTCTGAGAAAGATTTGTGGACTAAAAATAGACATTGAGGAGTTTTTGACATTTAAATATTGACAAATCGTAACGCGCGACTCGGTTTGACTGACAGTTTGAGGCTTAATTAGGTAAATTAGATCATCTGGCCTATAATTCATTGAAAACATCTGTTTCTATTTGTCATTCAGGGAAATGTTTGTGCAGATGAGCGTTACGCTTGTTTTTCTAGAATAGGTTGGTGTTCTGTTAACACTATATATAATTCATATTAACTATTCATGCACAGTTTTTTTCATACATTAAATCAATGTGGTTGTGTTGCTAATCTGGTGTTAATGACTGGAACGAACTCAGTTTTCCGGTATGTTTATATACGAGTGTCTGTGAGCTGCTGTGTACAGTAACAGGCCTGAGATAAAAACAGATCAGCTGGGACAGTCGTGGTGTTCGGCCCTGTAATTAAAAGCTTCCAATAAGTCCATTGACTCGGCACATTCTAAAATAAAACCCAAATCGGCAACGGCTGGAGAACCATTAGAAAACATTGCTTATGAATATTTGATGCAAATCCTCCTTTTTGTCTTGGACGCAGCTTGAAGCGGGAATCAGACGGATCTAATGTTATAATCACAGATTAAAGAGAGCTTTCCCAAACCGTTCCCTGATTAAAGGCCTGTTTACCCGCCTCACCCGGGTCTGGAACAGGCTCCCGTAGGCTGCGCTGTGCAGCTATAAGCGACTGGCAGTAATGGGCCCCTCGCAGGCGGCTGAGGGCCGGTGTCTCTCAGATTTGTGTTTCAACTCATTTGTTTCCTGATTTGGCCCGAATCTACAAAATGTCCCTTATGAAATATTAAATTCAGCAAATCCTTTAGGAGCTCAACTAGAAAGCGAGTTATTTCACTTTGTCTTTGACGGACGCTTCGCTGCAGCGCTTGCAATGTGTTATGAAAATGGTTATTACAGGAAGTAGGAAACAGCTGTACAGGAAGTAGGAAACACAAGGGATTGATGTGTGTTGTATTGTATGCAGGCTGCTGGTTGTGACTCAAACAGGACAAAGAGAAACTGGGTTTAGAGACAGGTTAGTTAGTTCCACTCAACCAACCAATCAAAGATAATAATATTACAGGCTACTGGGAGCCCACATGCAAAAAAACCTTAAAGCGCAACAGTTATAGAGAAATGTAGACTGTAACGTATGCAGTAGCTTCACTCGTCACCTTGGCTGTGTCTTATTTGCACAGCCTCTCTTCTGAAGTGGCAATGAAAAATTGCTATAATACAAAAGATTACATAATAAGCTATTTGCATCTCCATGAGTATATTTGTGACGCTCCCTTAAGCGCAGTGTAGTGCAGTCGAGCTCGACGGCTTCACGTCTAGAGCGAACAGAGAATCGTACCGCAGGTCAAAAGATCAGCAGTCAAATCCGTGTTGCGTTGGGTTATGGAGAGCACTTGAGTGACAGCTGTCAGGGGGTCCCAGAACCGCAAATTATCCCCGCCTTCCTGAAGGAGCTCTTGTGATGACACACGTGGCAGTGACCCCACAATGAGAGCAAGCTGAGGAGAGGGATTGAGACGTGTGAATTAGCATCGCTCAGGATCTGTGTCTGAGGCAGCTCTGTGGAGAATCTCCCAGCCTTCATCGCGTACGATCAGCGCGCGTTTAAAATTAATTTTTCTTTGCTTTGCTAGCGGTAACTTTTTTAACTTTTAAAACTTTTTTAATGTTACAGTAATAAAAATGTTTAAATAACGTTCTTCTACCAAGCAATAACATTAATGCAACGTCTAATAAACTGGGTGTTTTGAACATTTAAAATCTTGGAAATTTTTAAATAACTCTTTAAACAATTTTTTACGTTATGGTAATGTAAGGAAATAACCTAAAAACTCTTTTTTTACTGCATTTATTATGAATTCTAATGACGTATTATATGAAACTGTTGAAAATACTGCAGTCAGAGATGTACAGTTGTGGGTAGCAGTTCACACTCACACAGCTGGTTCCTCCCAGTTTGTTTACAGAGCAGAAAGCAAACACATCCCTGTGCTGTCAGTCAAACGGAAGGTGATGTCATTGTATCTGCTGTGTAGCAATGGCATGTCAGCGTCTGGGTGCCGTATGAACGGATGTAACCTAGACTTGACTTAGAAAGACGGAGTGTCTGTAGAACAGATGATAATCAGAGCCAAACCGCCGCCGTGGATTCAAGCTCCTGTTTCTAAATGCTGACAACTGGCTGCTGAATCTGGGCTTAGACCCAGATAACAGGGAATGTTTTTAAAATGTTCTAGGTTGAATGTTGGCAAAAGATCTTGCAGTGATGTTTGTAGAAGTGTTTGTTATATATCATGCATCAAAAGTCAAAAAAGTATTTTAATGCAATGTCAATGTTTTGAATGTAACATTTTGAATGTTTTTGTTTCTTAACAGAAGCATTAGCGAAACGTTCCCACAACCTAACGTTGTTAGCTGTGGAGTCTTCTGTCATCATGTCCAAATATCAGATGACGGTGTTTGTCTTGGACTAAACTAAATCCCAAAATTTGGTAAGATAGACAGACTAAGATTTCATCTCTCAGAACAAAATTGGGTTTCCTTTATATTCTGTCCTTTTTCTGTCTATTAAAACAGGCATGTAGCGGTTAGCCTACATACAGTGACCCCAAAAAAGTATTTGATTTGGACACTTAAGACGTACTTAAGTTAAACTTTCAACACGGTTTCAAAGCAAGTGACATCTGCACACAAATGTTTTTCCAGGCCGTTTTTTATATAGACTTTTAAATCAACTATTCCCAAAGTGATTTCCAGTAAGTGTATGAAGTGAGGTATTGCAGATGTGCTCTTCAGTGTGTGTGTGTGTGTGTGTTTCTGTGTGTGTGTGTGTGTGTGTGTGTATGTGTGTGTTTCTGTGTGTGTGTGCAGGTGCACGGCTCCAGTAACCACAGGTGTAGTTCATCACATAACTAAACTAAACACCTTCCTGCGTGAAGTTTCCAAACACTTTTTGTGTTCATTTTAAACTATTTTATAAACTAGTTTTTAAGTTAAGCTTAGTGTTAATTACTGTACAAGTGTTATTGTATGTATGTATGTGTATGTCAGAGCCTGTCTTGCACACTGTTGAATACTGATCATCTGTCTTTTCCCACCTTCTTATTTTTCAGAACTCGTGAATCTTCTCCAAGACGGACAGTCGATTTACATCCCACTGAAGAGCAACATTTCTCATTTTGCATCTGATTTCTCCCTAACAAGACGGTTGCGACGTTGCAAGCCAAAGCTGAGATAATGAAAACTGGTATGAATATTTCAGCACCGGTACAAAAGACAAGTTTGTACGATGGTCGTCCAAATTCATCCCCACCGGACCAAATAGGCTTAATAAAAGAAACAGCAATCTGACTTATCTGTGATGGGAATGTATAATGTTGGGTTTTTTAATAACTCCGCAGTGGCCTCGGGGGTTGTCTGCAAAACGGCTGGTGCACTTTGGTATTTGTGCATTTCATTTTTGTTGAATCATTAATGCTTCTCTAGGCTAACAGCTTCTCTGGCAGCAACAAAAGGGATCGAAGACGAGCCGAGCTAAACGGCCGCATCGAACGCTACTCCATCAAAGGCATCAAGCCTTTTATTTATTCCATATGTATTCCTTTGTTCTATTCTCAGCGTGTTTCTTCCTCTTCAAATAGATCCTTTTTAGTGCTGCATTCCTGAATTCCAGATAATGGCCACAACCTTTGGCCTCTACCTTGTGTTTGTGTTTTCTCAAGCAAATAGGTGCAATTCTGATGTATGTGGATCTAAGCTGGTTTTCTTGTGCCTTTGTGGAAACAGAGACGACCCAAGGTAAAGGGTTCGAGATGAAAAGGCTCATTAATGAACGTGCGTGTGCTGGCGAGAGCCGCGTCTTTTCAAACTTCTGTCACAGCCAACAAGACCTGCGCTTGAAAATAGTGTTTGTTCAAAAGCGCTTAGCTGAACAGAATTAATTATAAATGGATAATTGGATCAGTTTGCCTAGCAAAGACTGTCAAGGATACAGAGAAAGCGTCTTAATAACGATCTTTCTCCCATTGTTGATTTCTGCTTTTAAAGGGAAGGTGCTGGTCAACAGGTTAACATAATTAAGGTCTAATTTTGTCCTTCACGTCTTACAATGATGGTAATTCATCTCGTACATCTTCAGGCTGCGGTGAGGATGAATGTTGAATGGGTTTCATTTTGCCTTTAGAAGCAGAGACGTTTTGCAGCTAGACTCACAATTTACGTTTTAGAGTTGTCAGGTGAAATCTAATGATTTATGCCTCACTGACATAAGGAAAGCTCGGCCAATCACAGCCTGGTTTACTCATGCGTGTTATTTCAAATTTGCATGCCCTTATTTTATGTCAAACCCCACAGATAAAAAACATGTATTTAAATAACAGCATACAGATATAGAATGTGATAAGAGTAAATAAAAATTGACTGAAATTTCATCTCTGTGTGAAGTATTGCTTTAGGATAATTAAACCCAGCAGCGTTTGTTTGGAAGTTGCGGTGAATTCACGATCACGCATTGTTAGCCGTCGGGCATCGTGGGGAGAGCAGTTTATGTGCAAACTATAGAGCGTTTGAATGTAAACGGCTGTGTACTTCATCCTTCTAAGGCCCTGATTTACATTGCATCCTAAGCAGTCTTTGTGAACCCAGTGAGGTGTGAAGAGATGTAATGAAACAGAGCTGCTGTTTATGAGGGGAGCATTCATATTCATTAGCATTCAGTCATTAGCATACGATGCCGGTGACGAAACACGCTGCATGTTTTATGAGCGCGGTTAACGGCGCATTGACAGCGCAATAAAAACGAGGGAACGTGTGAAAGAGAGCAGAAGAGGGAGAGAAAGAAAGACGCTTCCCCTGAAAAGCCACAGGGCTCTGGGCGGGTTATTGATTCTCCCCTGTGTCCTATTGATCTGTGATGTTTTCATCTCACAGGCCCTGCTAAGCTGCCGTGTATTTGAGAAACACTGACAGTGAAGCCCATTGACTCTGGCAAGCACTGGATATCATTAAATCCTCATCAGCGTGTTATTATCTCACACACACCGCCGGCTGACCTGCAACCGGTGACGCCTGCATTAAAGCAATGAAGTTTACAAAGTCTGATACTTACAGATAATGTTTGTGATTTAAAATGTTTTATTCACAAATTATAATGAATATTAGAATGACATTTTAATGTTGATTAAATGTTTAGTTTTAGTATTTGGTCTTTGCTTGTTGTTCTTTTGTATCTGGTTGTTCTTTTAATGTTCTGCATTGTTTCAAAATCCTAAAACTTTATTTTAATGTGCATTTAGTTGTAAATACAGGATTGACTTTTGAATCCTCTGTCTGTTTTTTAGGGTTTAAAACACGCCAATCTTTTGACCTTGCTAGCGGCGTAATTGGTACAATTTTCGTTACAATTTAAAGGTCTAGACAGAGTTAAATGTGAATAACGAGATATTAAAATGCAGAATTTTCTCTCATTTCAAGCACAGAGACGTTCCTATTGCATAATGCATGCAGAGAAAGATCAAAGGGGAAACGTGGTGAGATTGTCTCCTGTTGCTAACAGCCGTGTGAGCGGTTGCTTCTGTGGCTGTTAATGGCGGTTAAGCTCTCCTGCGATTTGCTGGCTGTTTACCTGGGGAGCGGGGCTGAGCAGAAGCCCTGCCTCTAGTCTCTGGAGAGTCATCAGCGGGGCAGTCCTTGCATTGACAAGAGAGGTTGCCCCCTTTATTACGCCTCATGGGATGGGAGGGGTGGCTGAGGGGACAAGGGCGGATGTTGCAGAGATCAATAGAGGCGGAGGGGGAGGAAGGCAAGGACAGGTGTGTGTGTGTGTGTGTGTGTGGGTGGGGGGTTGCTGTAATGTCATGCTCCATTAGAGACTGGAGACACACTCGGCTCACTAGCAGACAGTCTGATAAACAGCCTGGGCTCTGATAATAGGCCGTCTGATCAATAGCTCTCTCCCTCCAGGTTCCCCGGGGGGACTGTGGGAGGGGGCGGAGCCTGCTGATGACCCTGGAGTCAGTGGCAGGGAGAGGGCGGAGTCGGTCGTAAATTTGGCTCCAGGCCTGTTTCATGTCAAAGCATTTCTCCTCACTGATCACAGACCTGTTCATAGCAATTAGAAGATGCATAATCTCGTCATAGAAAGATGTTTCCCCTATATCAGTCTCTCAGTCTCTCCACCTCCCGCCCAGCTTCTCTCTGAACGCATCATCTGTCATTGTTAATATGGCTGTGCCTCTTTCAGAGTATTGATCATGTGATGAAGAGCCTATCAGAGGAAGAGGAAGAGTCACCGTGGTCCACAGATCTAATGGTTTTCATTTGGCTGCTGTGGATGTATATAAGTTATTGGTGGTTATTTTCAGCCACTCATTTTATCCATTTAGTTCACAGCAGCTGTTGATCTGTTGTGCTTTATTGCCCTCCAGCCTCCTAGGAAAACAATATTAAGAATATTTTTTGCTGTTCTGAGTATGTGTGTGTGTTTGTGTGTGTGGTATTTATTAATTTGCAGTATTTTTATGTTTGTTTACAGAAATCGTAGGAACTAACTGGAAACTAACGTTGGCTAACGTTCTCTGAAAGTTACATCAGAGCTATTATTAAGCCATCCTGCACTCATGTAAGTTTCATATATTTAAAATGTTTTTCTAGCTAGTGGAGCGTTTTAATAGAATGTTTAAATAATGTTTTTATTCATAACAGTAATAGTTAATACAACATCTACAAAAACAGGATGTTTTTGTTACTTAATGGAAACGTTATGGAAATGTTTTTATAACCTAAAATTGTTGGCTGGGGGCTATTTTAAAAGAATCTGATGCGCAATGACTGTGGTTGTTACATGTGGGCAGGAGGTTCAAAACAAACAAATTCGTACGAAACGGCATCTGTCTTTTTCAATATGAAAGTTTGCACATTTCCGAACAGCTGGAGAACTCCACAGAGATTACGGTTTGATATTTCTGCATAGGTTTTATAAAGGTCAGTCCTCCTGAGGTTTTAACAACTTAATCAGCCGTTCAAACGCCTCACGCCGGCAAACAGCAAGAGATCGAAAACAAAAGATGCTCTTCAGTGGCTTTGTCACATCTGTGGAGAACGACGTCTTGTTTAATAGGCTTAATCGTGTGTTGGCGTGCGTGTTCGACCTCACCGTTGGGTTTACACAGGCCGGATGGAAAAATGTGAGCCAAAGAGGCTAGTGCTTGTATCGAGCTGTGTTGTGGTATGTCAAAGTCATGAGTTTAGCAGAACTAACAAGGTTAAAAGAACAAGTTCCCTTTCTTGAGGGGAGTGTGTGGGAGGAAGTTAAATCTCTAAGGCCCACAACAGGAGGTGGAAAAAGCACAAGTTTGCACTGGCGGTACACAAGCTAGTGTTGTCACTGAATGAGTTTCGACCGCAGAACTGTTTATAAAGGGCTCTTTTTTCCCCTGCTGTTGCGACGTGCTGCTGTTATCTCAGAATGACAGTTGTGGCCTGAATAGTGGCGATATATCCTGACTAGGAAAGTAAGAAGAGGTATCTTGACAGAAAAAACCCCACAGACTATAAAACCGCACGCTAGCAGCTTCTGTACTGCAGCTCTACAAACGCTAACAAGCTGGAATAACATTTTGCTTGGGAAGCTGAGAGAAGCCAGATTTATTATGAGGCTTGTAGACCTCAGATGCAGGCAAAACCGCGGCGCATAAATAGCGAGGATGTTGTTGTTGATGTTGTGTTTGTGGATGCTTGACCCTCAGTTTTTCACTTCAGTTTTCTTTAATTGTCTTTTTTGTTTGCTCTGTTTCAGCAGGCCGATCCTCACGGGAGATAGCAAATGTATAACGTCGCATCTGACAACAGAAAAGAGTTCCGGGCATGTCTGACACTTTGTGAATATGCTGACAGGGAGGTAAATTATGCCGAAAGGGGGCAGTGGAGATGTCAGCTCTCTGCGGTTGGGGCACCGCTAGCTCTCTGACAGCATGGGGCACGATGTTAGTCTCCACGCTAAATTCCACTTACGCTAGCTGGCAGGGCTGTCGGTTGTCATGGAAACAGCCCAAATTTTTCACAACTGACCTCCCAGCATTTCTTGCCCGAGTGTACCGTTTACCACGCTTCACAGATCGCTATCTCTTTATCTGTGACTGTCTCTCTCTCTTTCTTACTCTCTCTTTCTTTTTCACACCTCTTCCACACCAGGTTTCCATTCAGACTGATGTGATAACAGGAAGTCGGAGGAAGAGGGCCAGCGAGATTCAAACATCTCCGCGCACGAGTGTAAAGATCACAGACACATACACACACAGGCATAAACACGCTGAAATTGCACATACAAGCCTGTTCCCAGCTAACACTGAACATTCTCAGAACATCGACTATCGTTCTCTTAACGTTTTTTATTTAACCAAAATGTGCTTGCAGTAACAGTAGTATAACTTTTTTTATAATATTTATTGTATATTGAAAACATTTTTCTTAAGTTGTTAGTGGAACATTTTAAAACATTACAGAATTAAAACAGTTTGATTAACGTTCTTACAACCAAGCAATAACGTTACCATCCAAAAAAACTGAATGTTTTTGATCATTTCCAGTTTTTCCAAAGTTACATTTTTAACATTTTTTTGTTGCTCAATGATAATGTTAGAAAACGTTCTTACGATCTAAAATTGTTAGCTGGGATCTCATCGCCATCGCTCTTACCCACACAAAACCAAGACAAGCTAAACAGACAGCAGATCTTAATGCAATAACTTCTCACACATGTCTGAACAAAGTTGCGGCTTTGCTGGTGGGACAGCGACTCGCACACCATCTGCAAACCCGGGCGACGCACAGCATCAAGCGAGTGTGAGAAATGAAAGCGAGAACACAGTTGTTTAACTGCACCGCACGCAGGAAGTGGGATGGAAAGTATGGTTGTGATCTTCGGTTTGAGGTGGAGCTGTTGTTTATTGTGTTTAAGAAATAAGGTCAAGATGTGAGTGTGTGTGTGCGCCGCTTCTGCAGCCGTAAGATATAGATCTATTTTTGTTTCTTTCCATCACAGAACAAAAGGGGAAATAACATCAGACCGAACGACGCATGTTTACTTCAGCCTTAGACTGTTTTTAAATGTGAGGTTACCACATGATTTCAAGAACACTTCAGTTATTTGGTGATAGTTCATATTTTTTGCAGCTTTCAGCAGTTTGCGTGGGTTTGCGTAGCTCCTCAGCAAACGCACAATGAATGCGAGATGTTGCGTTTCTTTGTTGTAGTGCTTTACGAATTTAAACTGTAGGTCAAATATGTTACATAGAAATCCAAACGTTTCTTTTTCATGCTTTTCTAATGGTGATAAAGTAGCTAGTGGCTGGAAAAGCCCAGCTAACAGGAAATGTTATGAGAACATTGGCTAACATTCTCTCTCTAAAAGTTGTCAAAAATGTTTTGCAGTAATGTTAAAATGTCAGAAATGCTATGCTTGAGTTATTGGAACGTTTAAAAAGCGTTACAGAATTGTACAATGATTGAATAACTTAACTGCTAATACAAAGTCTGGACGTTTTCTAGAACTGTCAAAATACCATTTTTAATGTTTTTGTTACTTAATGGAAACGTTAGGAAAACGTTATTTCTGCCTAAAATTGTTAGCAGGGAGGGCAATAGCGGCTCAGACCTCCCACCTCGTGAAGGAAGTATAAATCGGGCGAGTGTGGTCTGGGTAAAATAAAGCCTTTAACCAGATAAGTCTGAGCTTTCATCAGCCACATTAGAGGAACATCTGTACAACATTTCCTCATTCTTACCACTCAACAAAACTCTCCATTTAAACATCACAGAGCTGGAAATTAATGATTTATTGATGGTAAAGAGGGAGTGTTTTCGGTGTTTTTTGTGCCCTGGTGTTTTTTTCTGTTCTTTTAAACAGGTTTCAAGAATGCTGCCCCTCATCTGTTATTGGTCAGTCTAAAACATGGTTCCACCCTAAACTCACACTGTTGGCTGAGCTAATGTTGCTGTGCCGGATTGGTTGGAAACCTCAAACAAAATGTTTTGAAAGCGCCGCTGTGTTGATGTTTCAGGACTCGGTCTGTGACTGGCTTGTTTGTAGATCTTTGCATGATGTGTGAAAACAGAACAAGGAATTTCACCTTTTATTTCAGTTACACAATTAGAGCAAAATTCTGGTATTTTCTATCCTTTGCCACTAGCTGCTAGCTTTTCTCTTTAAACTCCCTTGTCACGGGCAATCAATACGTGATTGTAGTGGTTAAACGGCCCTTTGTTAGCATGCTGAAACCTCTCCTGTTCTCTCTTGAGTGGCCTCACCACAGCGTTCACTGTATTGGATAAATGGCCAAAGTTCAACACAAAAGTGGGCTGAACGCAGCAGAGAGATGAATTATGGGAGCTTGATGTCTGTGCTGTTTTTATCCTTTTGTATTTCATTGATTTACAGCAGTGAGGCGCTCTTATTGTCCTGGCCACTAAAAATAACAGACGGAAAATAACAACAGTGACACAGCAGCGGTATTGATTTTAACGGCCGGCGGTCACCCCAGGGTGCTTTATATCAAGAGCGGTAAAATAACAAAAGAAATGGGCTGGAAGTTTTTCATGTGCACCAATCAGAGTTTATAAATTGCCCCATTACCTTCATTTCCCTCGGTTACTACAGAAACATTAGCAATTATTTTCTCGCCGGCTTCGCCCGTGAAACTAATAATCTGGTGATTTAGTGCCTGGTGGCATTATTCACCTTCATCTCCCTGTTTAATCCATTCATCTCGCCACCTTTCAATTTGACTTTTGTGGGGACAAACTGCTTTTCCGAGTACATGCAGCTGAAAATGGGTCAAGAGGTGTTTTTGTGATCAGTCATTTTTTAAGAAAATAAGATGCCCAAGGTAGAGTAAAATGTGTGTTTCTTCTGCATAGATCCTGTAAGTGTAAATGTGTTTAATACATTGTGTTTGTCTGTTGTGGGTATCTGTGTGTCTGTGATTGTCTGTGAGTGTGTGTTGGTTTTGTTGGTACAGTAGATGGATGCAGGCTGATGGAGTGACGAGGGCAGCTGCGGCGTCGTGGCTACAGCATGCTGTCCCATTAGTACACCCCTGGGGAGGGACAGACCTAGAGGACAAGACGACAAGCCTGGATTAGGTCATAAATCATCGCCCTGGGGACCTGCGAGAGGCTGTGACATCATCATTTAGGGACAGGTGACTGCACCACACAGCAGGACTGGCTGCACACCGCTGCTTGTGTCTGTTTTGGATGATGTAGGATGCATGCTTTTTGTTCCCAAACATAACTGCACTGCTCTCAGTTAATTCAGTAGATATTTTGCCGTGTGACAGGGTGAGAAAATTAATGGGTCAAAATATTACTAGCCATATTTTGAAGAACTTGCATTAAATTTAACCAATTATAGAATTGTAACTAAGAATTGTAAAATTACATTTAAGCCTTAAGGTTTCAGGTTAAAAGTGGTTTTTATAATAATTTTATAATATCACGTTTCAGAGAAACTTAAGGGTGTTCATGTCAAAGTTTAGCTTTGTCTTTAACTAGAGAGTTTGGTGGGTGGGATGTGTTTGTTTTTATGGAGGCCTCAAATTTGTCCAACTCTGTGATTTGAAGTCTGTAATAAGTCTTGTGGGTCTCTCTCCTTCATACACACACACAGACACACACTCTCTCTCTTACAGGCACACACTCTCTCAAACACACACAGACACACACACTCTCTCTCACACACAGATTCTCTCTCTCTCTCTCTCTCTCTCACACACACACACACACACACATATGCGGTTACACAGTGATCCAGCACTGGCTGACGGCCCTGACCTCAGCTCTTCCCAGGCTGGGTGGGATGACAGGCGCTGCCAGGCCACAGTTTTACCTAAATGGGCTGAGAGCACAGACACTACGTGTGTGTGTGTGATAACAGTGAAAAGGGATGTGGTTGTTCCACCAGTGACCCTGCTGTACTGATGCCACATACCGGGGCAGCCCACCCAGGAGCTCCGAAACACCAGTAACCCAATTACCTCCCAACGCTGGCAACAACACGACAGCAGCCGCGTTCATGGCTGTGCATCAAAGGTAAGGAACTTCACCAAATGTGGTGCTTTCTGTCCCCTGCAATTTACTTCACCTCCAAGCTCCCTGTCACAGCGGCAGCGCTGTGGGACGAACGCGCTGCGGTTAATGAAAGCCGACACATCGCTCTTAAACCCGTCGGCTCCCGGTTGATGGAGCGGAAGAGCGATTCTCTCCCAGGTCCTGTAGGCCCAGATCTCTCATTGAGACGTCTCAAGGCGCCGAGGGCGGAAACCGCCTGTCAGTCAAACCAAAGGCTCTCGCGCCCTTTGTCCCTGTCATGTTCTGTTGATAGAATCTCTCAGACTAAACTGTACATTTGAACAGGATCCGAGGCTGGACCAGAGACCCGAGGGTCAGACTTATCCGAAAACATCAAAGGAAAGAAACATGAGTCAGACCAGCTTATCTTCTTCCTCTTTGTCCCAAAGACCTGCGGTTCTGTCTGACTGTAAATCCAGATTTTGTGTCTTCCCAGCTAACAGAGAATGTTCCCAGAACATTGGCACACGTTGCCTATGTTTTTAAAAGACATTATTGCAGTAACTTTAGTAGAATGTTTTTTAACATTATGTATAGCAAAAACTTTATTCAGGTTGTATGTGAAATGTTTTTAAAAGTTACATCATGAGAATAAATGTTTGAATAATGTTTGTATAACCAAAAAACAATGTTACCTGTTACATTTTTATGTAAGTTTTCTGTACTTAATGGAAATGTTAGCTGGATTGACGCAAAAAGTAGCATGAGAGAAAAAAGTGTGTGAGAGTGGAAAGAGAAATGAATAGATTTAAGTAATATGTTTACTGTACTGCAATTTTTTCTTAATTTTCAAATGATTGTCTGTGTGTCTGTCTGTCTCTGTCACAGGAACTGCCTCAGTGCTGCTTTTAACAGCTCGCTACCATGTGAAATATGACATCAAAATAGAGGAACAAGAAAAAAATAAGACATCACGGTCTGAGTAGCAGCAGACGCGCATCTGAAGAGATCCTGTGATCTCACTGTCTGCGGGACCATTATAACAGCCTGTGTGTTACAGCCGAATCGGTCGCGCAGCCGTAGACTCTGTGCACCACCGCAGCCCCAAACACAGGGCGGCCGGCTCCACGCTAAACCCCATGTTAAGCGGCTTTCCAACCTCAGCACTAGGGGTCAGAAGCAGGAAAAACATCACACAAGAGCCACAATTACAGCCCTCAGACATGAAAAGTGTCTCTTTTTATTCCCTGACAGGACTCCCGTTGATAATTGGTGGGTCTGCATGCTGCGTAAACAAACAGGCAAGATGGGCCTGGCTGCGTCTGTGTTGGCTGCCGGCAGCTGCAGTGGTGGTTGCGGTGGTGCGATTACAGGATGCAGCCGGGGCTGCGACCGCGATGGCACTAAGTTCAATCCACTTTGGGCTTTTTTTCTCATTGTAAAAAGCACTTACACTCTCTCTCTCTCTCTCCATTACTCCCTGGCCCTCACTCTCTCACTTTTATTTTCCTCACTAATTCTTTAGCTTGCTCTCTCAGTCTGTTTTTGTGGTTACTGGCATCATTATTATTGTTGCTCATGTGGGTTAACCCGGGTTTTAAAATGCAGCACATAACCGGTACCGCACAGTTTGTGCTGAGGATGTGACTGATAACCATAAATTGTGTCGTATGTCGAGGTGAATTAGGCTGTTACTTCTCCAAGTGTTTGACTTGTGCTGGAAGATTGTCAGGAGTGTGTGTGTGTGTGTGTGTGTAGGAGGGAATCTGTGGAGATTTGTTGAGAACTTCTGAGGACAACAAAGCAGCGCAGCATTATGACATTGACTTTTGCACAGTCAAAAACATCTTTAGAGGGTGTACAAATCTAGTTTTTTTGTGTGTGTATTTATGTATGTATATTTGTATGAATGTATGTGCATAACCAATTGTGTATAAAACAATAGAAGTCTAAGGAATGTCACCATAAGTGTGTATGTGTGTGTGGTTTTGTATTGCTTTATGTTGTTTATTGGATTGCACCCTTTCAGTTTGAAGTATGAATAGAATAGAAACCAATATAGAAACTTCAATCGTGACTCATGACTTCTCAGGAACAGTGTGTGGTAGTTTCACAACATGGATGCAAATGGACAGTACAGAGATTTACATTACAGGAAGTGTACAGATCTTCCATGCAGAGGTTCACACACTCACACATACACACACACACACACACTCACACACATACACACACACACTCACTCACACACACACACTCACTCACTCACTCACTCACACACATACACACACACACACACTTACTCACTCACACACATACAGACACACACACTCACAGACAGACACACACACAGACACACACTCCCTCGGTGCCACACACAGACACACACACACACACAGTGCCTCACACAGAGGCTCGAGTGCAGCTGAGCACCTGTCTGTGTTTGTCTCCTTTAAGCTCTGCTAATGAGGGGATTTTAATTACTGATAGTGTCTCTATGCCTCTGCTAACTGTACTCAGCTTCATTAACCGCCATCAACAGCAGAATGTTTATGCTGTACATAAACAGCTCATTACAGCTGCCTGTCCCCGCTCAACACTCTCCATCTCTCTCTCCAGGTTCTCTCCGCCCTGGCTCATCCTCTTCAGCGATATTCCTGTGGGATGTGAGGTCACAGCACAGGTCAGTCCTCACAGAGATTAAGATGCAGAGAGCTCACAGAATGATGTTTTTGTTTGTGCAAGGAGTATATGAGGCAGCGCTGAGGGCAGGTCAATATTTGTCCCTGCATAGGTCACCTGACCACACGGTCACCGCCGGCAACGGAGAGATTCACCTTCCTATAAAAAACTTGGTTGTTGTTGTTGCTGAATTATCTTATGAAATGTCACATAGCCGTTTGAGAAGCAAGCGAGCGGAGAGCAGCCGTGAGTCCCCGCGGCACGTCAGATAATATGGATTAATCTGCCTTTCACACTTCAGAGACAGCGGCAGCATGAGTAAGACTGGCCCTGCGTCCCCCCACCACTCTGGACTGTTCATTGGACCTGAAAATGTATTTTCAAATCTCAGCTATAGAGAGACAGAGAGAGAGAAAGAGAGAGATAGAGAGAGAGAGCTCTTGGCCAGACCTCTCATATACGACAAGCAGACAACAACTATGTTTTGTGCCCACTTCTTTCTTTCTCCATCTTACTCTTCTCTGTGTTGCACACACACACACTTTAACACTTTATCTGCCTGACAGACACCCCACACTGAGTGGGTAGCTGTTATGCATCACATTTCACTTTTCTATTATCACCCAGCAGGAAGATGATGTGACAATGACTAACGTCACTTTTTATAACATGTATAAATCAAATGTGATCTTATTTCAGTTATGTATATATGAGCATGAGGTTCTGTGGGTATGCGTGTGTGTATAGTTTGTGTATAGATGTTCATTTGGCAAGCGCCGGTGGTTTGTTATGTACAGTCTAACGGTACAATCTGATTATATGTGTAAGACCTTTACTGTACAAGATTGTAGATAGCATACCAATGTGTAAGACTGGAAAAATGTCAATAAAAAGTCAATAAAACAGTTTGGTTTAGTTACATTTGGAAATTCACAGCAGTGGACTAATGCCTGGAAACACTTGTATTGATTCGCTTGACCTTTTTCAAGGCCTGTCTTGCCGGTAAACCGATACGCTGTTAGCAAAGAAATCACAGTGATAAGCCTTATGGGATATGTGGCCATGTGTGATCGCAGCGCGTCCGTAAAAACCAGTCTTGGCTTTGGAATGAATGATTAATGTGGCTACAAAACGAGCGTGTTTATGACATCGTTTTCCCCTTTGGAACGTGAAATGTGTCGGATGTAAATGTGATCATTTGCCATTCTAATTACTCTAACCAATCGTCTTCTCCGTCTCTCTGGCAGGGTGATACATTGTGGCGATCATTAGGCCAAAATGGTGGCAATATCGCAGGCCTGGAACGTCGGCCCATGTTTTGGACGGCGGTTTTGGGTTCCGCGTGCCAAGCGTCACCGAAGCTTTTAGCGTTGGCTGGCTTAGGCGGAACCGTAGCAGGTACACCATGCTCTTTGTTTACCCTCTTCTCTTACCAATCTGGTGCACAGATGGCTCACAATTATTTCTCTGTTTGCTCATTGCTACTGGCACGCTACCAGTGTGCGCAAGATCGGTGTAATCTTTTATTATTTATGATTGTCTTAGATTTTTGAATCAGTATTTGAGCACAATCTGTTGAAAACTGAGAGGAGCGAGCGGAGGGGGGGCGGAGCGGAGGAGTAAAATTGAGTGTAAACAGAACTGAAGCAGCTACTGTAATGAAGCCGCGATATTGGGGCCATTTAAACGTGAGACACACTCCTGAATCCAGCCGAATTTAATCCCATTACCGCACGCTAAATATACAATTTGTTTTAAGCTTGCCGTGGGTTGTGTGTATGTTAATAAGCGGCACGCTGCCGGCACTTTCATGGAGATTTTTGGAGGGCACAGGCTAATAATTAGATTTCAAAAAGGAAGTCAATTTAAATCCTCATTTGAAGGAAAAATAAGAGGCTTAGTTTCACACTGTAGCACCGCGTTCGTTTGCATCGACTCCTCGTCTTTCTTAAAAGATTCCTGGTGCCTTATGACATCAGCAATCTTAAATTAGCAAACACAAAATTAGCAAATAGTTTGGGATGTTAAACGACAGATTGTCTGTGAAGCTAGGAATGTTTGTCTCAGATCACTGATCAATGTCATTCCCAGCTGATGTCTGAAGACCCTCCGGCGGGATCGGAAGCCATGCTTCACGGATCTTCTTGTCGCAGTGAGTGATCTCCTTACGAGAAAGGCCAGAGTTCCGGCTGGAAGCTTCATCTTCTGACAGAAATCCCACTTTATCCATCGATCTGTTGTCCTACATAAAAGACATCTCTCTCTTCTCTGTTATTCTTTTACTCTACTCGTCTTTCTCATTTTCTCCTCTCTCACCGTATCACCTTATTTCATTCCCTCCCATCTCGCTCTCTCGTTTTCAACTTAATAATGGAATGAGTCGCCCCTCGGAGGCGGCGCGGCACCATGGATGAAGGGGTAATTTTTTTGGGGAGCATGTGTCAGTCAGCGGCTATAGGAGTGCTTGTGCACAGGCAATTTTGCCTGGAGGAGCGGGGCTTTATTGCTTTTGTGGCAGGAAATAAGAAAAGAGTCTCTCCATGGTGTGGAAGTCATGAAATTACAGTATCTCTGAAGAAAATGAATAGGGGCCGTGTGAAGCGCCGGCCTTTGTTCTGTGAAAGCGGCAGCGCTGGTTGCCCGAATCCGTCCAAGCACCGCCAATTTCCTTCCTATCAAAGCGAGGGCGAAACCGCGCTGATCAAGATCAGATGTGGGACAGGTGGGAATGCCAAAGCCATTTTAAACAAATTCACTTTTCCATTGTTTTCCAGAAATGAATTGATTTGTGTTACATTTATGCTTTTGGCAGATGGTTTTATCCAAAGACACTTACAGTACAGCATTCAAGGTGTACAATTTATCACTACACGCGTTTCCTGGGAATCGAATCCTCAACCTTTGCATTGCTGGCGCCAGTTGAGCGCTTTTTGTGCACGTTATTTAAAGTTGCCGTAGTGTTAATGCACGTCCACACATGAGATCTGGCGAAAAGTTCCTCTGTAAATCCCACAAATTCAGTTTGGCATATCCTCTAATCTGAGGTCTTCTGGAACTTAGATCATGTGACTCAGTATTTGTTACTGTCATTATTGAGTTCTGTGCTTGTAATGCATCTTCATAATCGCACAGCAACACTGTTGGCCAGACAGCTGATAACTTAATCGTCTTCCTAATCCCTCTCAAATCATTCTCTTCTGCTGAAAGCTTTTATGTTTTAATGTTACTTTAATGCATCACTTCAAATAAATAGTTTTGATTTGTTTTTGTTTGTCTGCAGTCGGAGGCCTGAGGACTCCAACATAACGTTGAGTGGTGAGTCTTTCTTGTGTTTTATTATAAATCACTTAGAAGAATAATCTGTTGCAGTGTATATATTCCGTACATATAATTCATATGAATAACATCTGTGTGTTTTTTTGCAGCTTTTGCTGTGGATGGCACTTTTTATACTTGTTCCCATGGCAACCTGTACCTTTACAAAGAGATTATGGTTTGCTTTCTTAATCCAAGCTTTGAAAGTAAATCTAATTTGTTTTAATTAAGTCTATACACAGATGCCATGCAATAATATTTTTATGTGTGTCTCTGTGTGTATACATGTGTGTGTATGCGTGTGTGTGTGTATGCGTGTGTGTGT
>JBAJNP010002538.1:0-47351 GCA_036877545.1 Yasuhikotakia modesta
TGAGTGAGGGAGGAGCCTCAGAGTGACAATAACATTCTGTATATCAGAATAGCACCTTCATTAGCCGCTGCTACAGTGTAATTATCCCACTCCAATATCCTGATCCTCCCACTCATGTGCCTTCATCGATGTCATAAAACAGAAACACACATGAATGTTGTGGATGGAGCTGAATTATTCAGTTTTACTGTCTCTGTTCACACCAGACGTTATTAGCGCCTCATCACAGGTATTCACAGCACTCAACACAATGTTTTTTTCTTGCTGTTATATATTCACACATACTTTTTGAACATATGTATAACATACATGTATCAAATATGTCATCTTTTAGTGCTACTATAATCATTTATTGCCATGATACATACCGAAGAGTCACATTTCACATATAACTATATTACATATGACACCATTATTGTACTGTGCCATAAAAATACAGCTTTTTATTTACAAAACATGCTTGGTTGCCGCATTCGATCTCATATGAGAACATTATCATAATAAATGTCACAAAGTCCTAAATGAAACAGTCTGAATATGAGATGTAGTCTAATGGAAATCAATAACTTGTGCCCCATGCCTGTGCAATACAGTAAAATATAGAGGCAGGAGAAACTCAATGTTGTGCCAGTCCTCTGGTTTTTATGGTGCATTTATGTGCAGGCTTAAGTGGTCTGGGTTTCTATCTAATACACCAGGACATCTGGTGCAATCAGTGGCATCTCGTAGGTGTTGGATTGGGCTGGACGTAAATCAGCCATGTGGAGCGTTACCCAATCAACATCTGTAAATCAGGAGGGAGGCTGGACCTCTGGAGAAGTGAGATAATGCGTGCAACGTGCCAATATGTAATCTGATATTGACACGGTACCTCGCAGGACTAATAAATCTGCCGGATATGGGTCTCTCAAGGCTTCTGTTGAGGGGAACGAGTGAAGCGTGGTAGAAAATTCTCCAACACAACATAACAGCAGGACCACAAGTAGCCACCGTACCGCCCAAGCAATGGAAGTAATTACAGCAGCGCTTGAGCGCAGCAGACTGACACCGGAGAAGTGATGAGTCAGCGGTCTGCGCCCTCACGCTGGAGGTGGGCGTCTATCTGCATAGATATTTTTTGTCGCATGCTCCATACAAATCAGTCCTGACTCTCCTCATCACTTTACTATATTACCCCATCAGTCTCTCTCGGCTGATGAAGCCTCATCTATAGATCTATCCCAAACTTGCCAGAGTGTTTGATTTATGGTTCCCTTGATTGGAACCCATCTCTATAGTTCACACAATCTGCCGTGTCTTACGGAGCCAATTAACAGAGGCTGTCTGGTACAGTCATCTAACAGCACACAGCCTGTAGCTAATGTCCTCCATATGCAGGTAATGTAGCCATCTCATTTGAAAGAGAATATTCCTCCTAGACTTGTATTGCTCCTCTGCAGATTTAGCTCTGATATTAACTATTTGAAACGGTAAATGTTATTTTTTCTCTGTCAACAAACTCAGGATCTGTGTCGTGAGCGTACATGCAGAGTAAGACAAATTAAAGTAAAGGTGTTTTAGTGTTGATATAATCTTGAAACACGTAAGTGGATTGGAACTGATAGCTGACAGGTTACACACACCCCGGAAATTCAATGTACCAGGTTGCCACGTTGCCTGGCAACCATAAAAAAGCTATTAAAAGGTTAATGAAGCACTTCTTGGCCAAGGAGGTGTTTAATTCTTGTTATTAGCTACATTTAACTATTTATTGAATGCTGGGGTCATTATAATATTCCTGTTGGAACTGTTTTATGAAAGCAATAATCCACCTGAGTATGTTACACTGATTTTACCATTACACTGATTTGTGCCTTTAGTGGCAAAACTGACCCGCTTAAGTCTTATTGAGTTAGAACCCTAGAACGCTACAGAACACTAAAAAACTAGAGGTTTGGTTCTGTGGAGCAAAGAGTAATTCAACTGAAACTGAAGGATCTACAATTTCTGAATGAGTTCCTCTTGAAACACTGGAGGAGGAGAAGAAATTATGAGCTGAATCTGTTTTCAGGTTTTAGTGTTGAAACTGTGTGAAATATGGTGGCAGTTGTAAAGAGTGAGCAGCACTTTATACTATAAAAAGTAAAAATCTCCCCCAAATGTCTTCAAAACATTGAGTAACTAACCAAACTTTAGGACAGAATGCAAACAATCTACTGTACAAACATACACTGTAGTAGTGAATCCAAACTGCAATCTTATTGCAATAAGAAGAAGATATAACAGAGAAAATACTGTAGACAATCCTGCCACACTCTACTGCAAAACATTCACATAATTGTTGACATTTTCATAGTTTCCAGCTGAAGACCAATGCATGGTTTTAAATGACAAAACCGTTTCAACTAATGGATGTTTCACTCTGTTTGCAGTATGTGAAAACTCTGCAGAACTCTGCGGAAGCAGCAATTATACTTTCACATATAATGTGTTGAGATGCGTCCAACTCAACAATGGTTCAGTAAATTAACTGTTATGAAACGCTATTTTTATATTCTTTATTAGTCTGTCATACCGTTTTGACCAGATTATTTATTTTTCAACTACTAAATGTTTTGCTTTATACTGAGATTAAAGTAATAGGTTTAATAACAAGCATATTTTTTACATTTTAAAATCAATCCATGTTCATTTTGGACACAAAGCATCATTAAAAAAATAGACTTGCTGCCCTGCTGTACTGCAGCACTCCTGCATGCACCGGATGTGTCGCATCCGTATGCAGTTTAACCAGATAACATCATCATAGAACAATTTATGCGGCGCATACATACTGCAAACACAGTGAAAATCAAAAACACAGGGCTACTGTTTTATACCAATAGCTTTTTATTAATACACTATACTAATGAAATTTGCCTAAACCACAATTAAAAATGAATTATTAAAACAGTCACTTCTATTAGTACTTAAGTATTTAAGACACCATTTTGTTCAGCCAAAATATGTTTGTTTTATAATTCATTGGGTGAACCTTTCTGCTGTGAGAAACTAGCCTCATCTTTAAAGCTGGGTAGACTGGGGAAGAGATCTTTCAACACAGACCATAAACAAGCACCTAGCAGAGCTGAGCAACCACTCAAAACACCTTAGCAACCGCACAACACCCTTTATAACACGCTGGTATCAAAGCACCACTGTGTTTTTTCTTCAGAAAATGTAAAAACTCATCAGCAGTCCCTTCATGACTACAGGTTACAAATTCTACGAATTCGCCGAAAAGGTCAAACAAAGGCTCTTTGTATAGACCAGTCCATCCTATTGTTGAGTATGTGGTACTTGAGATAACTGGGTGTAGGGCACATCCGTACAGAGCTTTACAGCAGATGAGAGAGCTGTATTGAGAATCAGGAGCCATTAGCCGTGTACAGTGCTACAGTATCTGCTCTTTGATCAATGTTGTAATACAGCCTGCATCAGGCAGAGGGAAATTAAATGAATAAGACTGAGAGTGGAGAAAGAATTTACCACAGAGGGAGATATACATTTTCTCAGAGAGTTAAATGCTTTCATGTAATTCAATCTGCCTGATGTCATCGTGACTCTGAGTGAGGACGGCTGATGTGGGGAAGCCTACACTGCTAGTAATATGACAACATAGAGATTAGCTAGACAACTAAATTTAAGTTGATTTAGTACCTGACAAACAGCCTGAGAGGTAAAAGAACAGTTTAAACCAAGCAAGGTACCTGTAAAAGGTTTAATGTTTTCAGTCAGTGATGGTGAAATATAAATTTATATCGATCTGATGTGAAGCAACAATTTCTGTGAAATCTTCCCGTATTACATGAGCGTATCATTGGACAAATTATATTATTAACATAATAACAAAAGAACAAACACATTTAGCATTTTCCTTTGTTATATTAAGTTGATTTAAGTTGAATTATTTAACAGCTTAATTTATATAAAACATGTCTAAGTGTGAATTACTTTTCTCAAAGTATCTCTCGCGAGTGGAATTCAAAGAGACAGAGACAGGAAAATTTACACAAAAGGGACTGAAAATGATAGCCTTGCAATCTTTGCACCGCTCACAGCATATCTGTGGCAAATGCGGTGAACAGCGCTCAGCTTTACAGAGAATACGGCTGCAATAAATTGCACAGAGAAAAATGTAATTTAGCTGCATCCCTCAAAAGCAGGTAGCAGTGGATGCAGCGGGACCAAAGGTTTCCAAAAACAATAGTACAGCGCAAATTTCCTGAACCACATTTTCCACAGCGGTTCAGCTCCAGCACACATGCATAACAGAGCTCGTTGTTCAAATCTAACTGCAAAATTCAGATCTGTTTCACTGACTAATGCATTTCAGCATCTTGCAACCGCATGCCCCAAGATCGTTTACATGCTAATTTAATGCTGCGGCTAAGAGCTTATCAAAGGGTTTCCCAAAGCAAGTTAATCTTTGGAAGCAAAATGGGAAAACAAGCTGCATCTTTCCATTATATGGAAAAGGGTGATTGATGCAGATGTTACAGTGTTCCTGACAAAGAAAAATTGCTCTAACTGACACTGTCAGTCATTTTCTAATTTTAACTCACAAGGTAAAAGTGGGTCAGTAATTATTCAAGTGCTTTGAGTATTCATAGAAAAATTCCCTTGGGATTAATTCCAAGTCAACATTAACCAAGCTTGAATTTGGTGGTTCCAAAAGTGGGACATTTAAATCTTTGGATTTAAGCCAAATTGTGAGTCGATAATGGTAAAAAAATGGAGAAGATATAACATTAAATGGTTCCAAATTATGTTTACAATAATCCCTCTCATGGCAGTCAGATGCGTGTCCTTCACTCAGGGTTTAATAAGTGTGAGGTGTCAGTAATTAATCAACAGTTTACGGTATTCATAGGAAAATTCCTTTGAGATTAATTTCAATTCAGCCTTAACCAAGCCTGTATTATCAGCACTATTTCTGAATTAATTTGATGAATAAATGCAACGCCACGCTGCATACAGACTAAACAAACAGTGAATGCATAAAAATGCAGAACAAATCTTGATGTGGGCTGTCACTCAGCCATTGCTGAAGATTATGAGGTAAATGACAACTCTGTAATTGTTATGGGAGAATGTGGCCAAGACTCCATAAAACTGTTACCAGGTAATAAACCGAGAGACAGGTTTGTATCAAAAGTTTCAACAGCTCCCGTATGTGTTGAATGCAGGTCTGAAAGATGAGGCCACTGGGAACGCAGATAAATATTTATTTATGACAGGCGACGTACCGTTTTCCATCCATCCACAAAGGATGATTTCAGAGAACCGATAAATCAGTTTTTAGTGCCCTTGAGAATGCGGCCTTTTTTTCCCCTATATTTCTCTGTTATCTCATTTATTCATATTAGATATGCATTGGCGTCTCATCTTTTTACTTCCTGTTTTGATCCGCAGTCAAAAAGACAGGCATATCAAATAAACGTATACTTATTCCCTGAGGGTCCAATTCACTAAACAACTGCAAGCCACACTTTTGGTGCAAAACCCCGCCTGTTGCATAATGTTGTGCTGTTATAGAAATCTGCATAGTTTTTGGCAGTGGTAACCTATAAAATGAACAAATGATAGAAAGAAAACATTACAATCATCATCTATGCGTTTGGCATATAGCAGTCTCAGTCTCAGTATACAGTCTCAGTAACGCATGTATCCTTTACAATCCAGAATTAGAATGATTCCGTTAGATGCACATATATTTAGCAGCTACAGAATTACTTGATTTGAATTTCCTCTTGAGTGAATTTAGGGCTAAAACAGCATGAATGGTGCCGGTAAATAAACGTAACTTTCTGGAGGCAAAATTCATTTTTAGTGAATTCCCCCCTCTGTCACTAATTTATAGCTTTTTGCAATAAGTTTGTTGCATCAAGTTAAAGTGTATTCAACTTCAATTGTGCAAACAAAACTACAAACAAATCTTCCTGCGCATTAAACAGAGGCCACGACAGGCAGTCAACAGACTGTCGGCTATGTTTATTTTAATTTTAATATGTAAATGCACACGGTGAACAGATGTCAGTGGACACGACCCTTCCAAGAACAACATTATTTTGTATTTCCACAGATACCATTAAAGGCGCATCGGTACACGTTGATCTTTCGTGGTCGCACGGTGCCCCGCGGATTTACTCTCTTCACCTTTGTTGTTTTCTACAAGCGCCATCAGATGGGAGAAATGAAACATAAATCTGGAGAAGATCGGCTTGAGGTGCTCACTGTTGAGTCGAGCCCATTTTCGCTGGCCCATTACTGTGGCTGGAGGCTAAGTTGGAAAAAAGCAATAGATGAAGATAGTCGTCTAATCTTGGAGCTTACTCAAAAAGCATTGAATGAAAAGGCTTTTACTGCCATGAAGATGGTCTACTGTAAGAGGTTTTATGTTGAGCGATGGCCAAACTCAGAACATCAAACCTGTTATCACGCAGTGCACTTAAGAGTTTGTCTATGGGCTCGGACAGCGTGTTTAATTGGTGAGCTTCTGCTTTTCAGAACCATTTGAACCTTCAGGTGCTGACAAATACGGTTTGTGTGGAAATAAAGCTTTATGGACATTTAGGCCAGACCTCCAATAAAGCAGCTGTAAGTCTGCAAGCCATAGAACTCTGAGCAGATAAATAAACACAGAATACAAAAGAAAACAGAACAATTAGACCTGGAGATTTGAGTCGTCAAACACGTGAAGTGTGTGACTGACCTATTTATGTCACAAAGATTTATCTTGCTGTGATTCAGTCTAAATAAATCTAACTATTTGCTAACCAAATACATTTTTATACATATTTACTTTCTTAAGCAGGATTCTTAAACACACCTCAGTCCTCCATTGGTTGGACAAATAGACTTTAGAGTGACAGCATGGATCACACTAAGTGAAGACAAATGCAATTCTCATTTTCTGTCATCTGTACATAACCCCAGTTCTCTCTGAAGCTAACACAAACTGTACGGCTTCAGACCTGTGTAGATTCACACAGCACAAACATCTACAGCTGGTACGGCCTCCTAGTGTAACAATTTTCTATTCTTGAGAACTCAACGGCTTTCACTGGTGGTTGGTAATCACCACGTTTAAGAACAACAACTCCAGGAGAAAAGCTCTCGTCTGTATCTTATTTATATAGAGACAATTCTGCCGTATGTTCATGTATCTTCTACTGCAGCCGGTGAGACCAAAGAAGGCCTGAGAGAGAAGGAGTATGTGTAAATCTCTGAAGGAGCCTCAAAAGTCTTTGAATACACTGTATGCTGGTTCAGCGTGAGAACTGAATACACGCTCCTGCCCTTTGTGAGTGTCTGTGAGTGTTCAACAGCACACAGAAACAAGAATAAGAAATAAAGAACAGAACCAAACTCAGATCAATCTAACAGGATTCACTGGTGTATCATTTTGGCTAATCTCTGTAGCAATCTGAAACAACTGCCAAAATAATTTAATTACAAATAAAATACACTTAGTTTATGCTTTAAACAAGTGACATGTTATTAATTGTTTTGATTTTTTATACATTATTAAACTCAGTATTTAATGCAGTAATTCAATGATTTGATATTGGTGCATTTTATCATGCATATATACTGGCTTTTGGCTTTGCATTAGTTGTTGCAGGTTTCTATAAAAGACTATATACAGGCTATAACAGGCCTTAGTAGTGAGGCTCCATTGTGACAATTTACCCCATATAGTGTGAAAACATGCCTCAAAATGTCATGTGTTCAATGAATTGCATCATGGGAAACAGTGATGAAGATGTTCAATAGCTCTTTTGTAGCCAATTCTTCATGTTATGTGCCGACAGAATGTGACAGTCACAACCGTTCCGTTGCAACGGTTGGGATAAAACGTGCAATTGCTACACTGTACTCAAACAACATCATTTTAAAATGATTACGGTATCATTTGTAATAAATAAAAAAGGGAGCAGACCTAAATCAATCTCCCGAGATTCAATGCCGTCACCCAAACAGCCTAATAACTATTGTTCTTTTTAGAAATATCTCAAACACAAACTAATTTGTTGTTTCATAAATGTGTTTATGTAGCGTTATTACCCACACAGGTGAACCGCGGCAGGTCAATTTAATCCTGAAGCTTCGGTCCAGACCTGTTTACACACATCACTATTCATTAGAGAAAACGGGCAAAAAAAACAATGCCTGGCTAAACAAATATCTGCCTAGCAAGATGTGCTATCACACTCCTGCACACAACACACACACAAACAGACATACACACACACAACAGACACACACACACAAACAGACACACACACACAAACATGAAAAGTCAGACTCTTCTCAGGAACAGAAACAAGCACAGATTGACAAGCGCACTTCATCTGTGTTTCTTTTAACCCTCGTTCTGATGCAGGTACTCATAAAAAAAACTGCCCTCTCTAAAAAACCTTTGAGGTTGATTTAATTTTGGTGTTAAACTTACTAAGATGCAACGGAGCATGTAAAATGCAACAAAACAAATGCAACCCTGCGCATGACGCTCATTAAAGAACATTTTCATTTCATACGCAGTCATCTTACAAACTTTATGATATTCATTTGCATGCCATTAGAATAAACAAACACACAGGGCAGGGAGTGTTCAGAAGGTATGGGGGTTTGTGTGTTATTTGTTGCTGCAGGTGTTAATGAGGCGGGTGAGATGTATCTATTACAGGTGCAATGTCATTGTTTACTAGGTGTAACTGACTCTGTTCTGTGTTCTTCCGCAGGGTGTTATTCTGACGCCTCAGCAGGCAAACATTAATGAAGATCTAATAACTAAAGACAAAAAGTAGCTTTTATGTGCATTAAAATTGTAGCTGTAATAAACATGACAAAATATGTCTTCATCTCTCATCAATGGCTTTTTAGAAAATTAGAAACAACATAATAAATTTCATGAAGTTTATACTCAGTTCAGCCAAAGCCAAAAATTCTGTTATATATACTTGTTTCTGTGACTTTCTATCTAACAGGAACACAAACGTAACTGAAATGCTATTGACAAACTATATAAAAGTATGTTTATATATTATACTTATACATATTTGGATTTGCAACCAGTGAAAGATCTCCAGAAAACATTTTACTCATGTGATATATATGGACTATACGAGGATACACGTGATTGAATAATGATTGTTTCGTTTTGGAAAACAAGTCAAATGCACCAGTATCTAATTAGTACTAATTTGTACATATTATCCACTAGTAGTTAAGTGAAATGTTTACATGTTGGTCTCTGTCCACATTATCTGCCCATCTGGCTTCTGTTACTCCAGTAGCACAAAATTACAGGCCACAACAAGTGCTCCCGACGGCTCCCTTTCTGTCACAGCGCACACAGCACTGATGACCCTGGGCTGGTACGGGGCATCCAGCGCTGAGCCAGCACTCCACTTCCCCATGTCAGCAAGTCCAGCTCCCCTTTATCAGCCTGGCTTAATTACAGAGGAGGGGTCCTTGTGTGGTACGGACAAAAGAGAGAGCGTGTACAATGTAGTCATGCTCTCAGGTCTCTGAGATCCATCAGGGTTGAGCATTATCTTCAGAAATACCACAGTAATTAAAGCATCAGACCTAAAATTCTTCTCAGGTCAATTAAAAAAATATAGAAAAATAGGGATTCACACAGGTTTGAAAAATCAGTTTTGAGAACTTTGTCATGAGGGGTTGGGGGTGGGCATGGGGATGTTGACCAAAAATAAATTAGCTTACTGCAGTGCTAGCTTGCGTCCGACAGACATGTGCAGATCTGCCCGAGTAGGGGATGGGATTTCTGTCTATGGCACCAAATTTGGTTTCTCTGTGATATACGGTCTTTGATGTCCAGACAATTTTAAAACAGATAAAGAATAATAATTAGAAAATCCTTACAAAAACAATAGTATTCCAGCACTTTGTGCTTGGACTGCTAGAAATGTTATTTCCTACCACGAAGGCAGACAATGTTACAGGCCATGATAAAGACTAAGGTTTGTAAGTGCTCCCTGTGACTGGATTATCTATAACAGAAGGACATTTGCCACAGCAAAAAAGTGCTGATGTTCTGATCAGTAGACTAAACATAAAGGGATTTCCAGAACTGGGTGTTCCTAAAAAAGATAGAAAAAGTTTAAAGAGGCCTGTGTAAACACTACAAAGCAGATTACAGCTCCAGTAAGCTGGATAGCCAACACCTCCACAGAAAACACCAGCACCCACGCCTGGTGTATAAACACTGACTGCTCTAAGTCGTGCTGTATTTGCATGAAAGAAAGTTATATGAGGAGAACAATCTTTTCAATTAATTGCACATACGATCAATGGATAAACTGGAGAGGAAGTTGAGTCAAAAATGTGCCGCATCCCTCTGAGCACATTAAAGAAAGTCGTGCTTTGATCCGAGCTACATGCATGTAATCCCTTTGCAGGGGCAAACTGAGGTGGAATCTCAGTGGATTACGCTGCGATTTGTTTGAAACCGTCCTCTGTTTGTCCCCTTCTGCTTTCATCTATTCAACCTGATAGATTGCTTTGTGTGTGTGTGCGCTGCTGTAAACACAGCGCTTGTGTATGCGCATACTTCACAATATGTAGATATAGACGGAGAGGGCGTTTTCTCAGGGGAGGAGGGAAAGATAGTGCTGGCTCAAAAACTTGATATAGAACCCAAATCGCCGAGATAAAAGCACAAATTATTGCAAAAGTAAAAGAATTTACTCTACTATTTTGTTAAAGTAACAGGACACAGCAGAGCGGTGGAAAAAAACAGACTAATTGCAGAACTAACAACTTAGCAGAAACATCTACTTAGCAGAAACTAACAGAAAGCATCCAGTGATATATACTGGCCCTTAAAATTTACTAAAAAATACATCCAGGCATCTTTTCAGTGTACAATTACCTCTGCACTACCATCCGGATCTCACTAATTGTAATCTCACACTACTTAGGACAGAACGTATGCAAAGTGAGACACAGCCCTGCAGTAATTAAGTATTTGAGAAGACCTTACGCATCCATCTACATCTGAAAGACAAATAGCTGGAGTCTGTGGCAGGTGTGATGCTGAATTCAGCATGTTGCTGAAGGCACATGGATTCACACTGGAGCCTGTCTTTAAAACACACCAACAAAAGATAAGATTAGAGGGAAATATGGCTGCTCTCTGAAGATAAGAGGTGACTAATTCCTGATGCCTAGGGCACAGCGCTTCCCAAATCCTGACTGCAGCTCCCTGGAGTCCACGATGTTGGAGACGAGCAAATTCTGTTAATGATGAAGCTCTTCCACAATATATCTCCAGCGTACACTTGGGCCTGCAGTGTACATCAACGGCGGTAAGAAAAACAGGATGTTACCGCAGAGGAATATTAAAAGGGAAGCACAATTCATACAAACAAAACCAGACCCTTCAAACCATGAAGAATCTACCTTGTAAAAACGTTCTAGAATCAAGGCTGCTAAACTAGTACGATTGCGATAGAACACGTGAGACTTCTGCACTGGTGAGATACTGTTAAAAATATAATATTGCATTTGACCTTTTTATTACCACATTTATTTTAGTTGAAAGGTTACTTGCCAATTTGTTGGGATGAATTTGCGTTGAACTTTTGCCATCGGTTGAGCCAATGTTGGTATGGAGCGCTTTGATGTATGCTTTAATAACATTGCTTTCCAGGAAATCAATTTACGAATGGATTACTACAGTGATCTCTACATATAAAGCCAGGATGGGACATAGTATGTTAACACCCTTAAAAACAGGCCATTGAAAAATCCATAAGGGTCGAACACTCACATGAGCAGCCTCAGTGTCCGTGGTACTATTGGCCCAACCTCCAAAAACGATATCCTTAGCGAAGGACAAGCGTCTGGCAGAGGCTGGGGGGACATTACATACTGCATGAATAGATACATGCATCCCAATCACTCCCCTTCTATAAACGGCCCAGTCAATGACGGGCTAATGGACCCGAGCCCCTCATCATTGACACTGGCACCAGCACGGCAACAGCCCGTGGTGCTGCGAAACATATGGACCACCTGCCGTTAAATATGATGAGAGCTAATAGAGAAAGGTGAAGCAGGGGTATTAAACCTGAAGGATCTACTCATCAGCGTGGTCTAATCAATGTGTGGCCATGCAGTTTTTCTCCAATGCCCTTTAACGGCAGACAAGCTCCCACTCTTAGTAGCTGAAAGTATTTCTGCACGGCGGTTACACAACACAAGCTTTGGATACATTAGAACAGTGGCGGTTTTACAGAGTTCTGTACCATTCAGCTCTGAACTGAAACTGCAGACATGTGTGAATGTGTTTTGAATCTGAATTAAAGTAACACCATTAGGCACAGAATTCACATTTATATTAACTTTTATGCATCTGGCAGATGATTTATCCACAGCAACTAACAAAACATACAAGGTTTACAGTACAAGTTTGCTGAGAATCAAACCCACAACTTTAGCACTGCTAATGCACCGTACCACCAATTACAACAAAACAACACAATTGCAAATTGAATTGCAACTTGAAACATAATTTAAATAAATGTAAACTAAATTACAATTACAAATAATACTAGAAAAATTAATTGTTTGACAACTTTCCTGTTGGCTTGAGAAATCCTTTTTCAAAATGTATTAAAAGTTCAAAGTAAAGCTAAAGGTAAAAATAAACTTTTTTTAACAAAGTTTAACATCTATAGAAATTTGCATGTAATTGATGTTGCATTTCGTTATATTTGATAAATTGGGGTAGATGAACACAAATATTTCCCAGAATGCCAAGCTTGATCGTGATGAAATCTGACTTACATGAGCATGGGAAATGATTTACATTTACATCCAAATGATTCACTTGCATTGAATCCAAACCGTAGCGATAAACTGTTTGTTTGTCAGGATTCAGTCACATTTACTGAATATAAAATGCTGTTTGTTTGTACATAAACCCCAACAAACTTTTTTAATCAATAAGTTTGTATTTCAGTCATTAAACCTATAATGCAAAAGATGGTAACATTCATTTAAATTAAATAGTGCATTAGCTGACATGATTTAACAATGAATATATTTTTGCAGCATTTACAAAGTAATTTACTTTGTAAATGCTGCAAAAAGCCAAAAGTAAAAGCCAACAAAAGTAATGTTGGCACCTTTTCATTTCAAAAAGTATTAGTACATTTTTAAATTAACCTCAACTAAGATTAATAAATGCTGTCAAAGTTCTGCTAATAAGAAGGTCATGGTAACAAAATGAAATCTTATTGTCCATTTTTATGTTACTTGAAAGATTTATAGAGCATCTTCTGCATATTTGCTGCTGGGGTCAATGTGCTACAAGCAGCAACACGGTCTGTGTTTCTAACACACCACTGCTACACAGCACAGCAGCGCCCAAGCTGTACATGTGAGTTCTGCAACCTTTCCCCAAACTGCCTTTCAAATAACAAATAACAGAGCAAATGAATAGCACAACATACACAGAAAGAAAACTGTGCAGTGCTTTTCGGGTTAGCTTCAAGGGATTTAAAAACATCTCTCTCAGACTTGATGACAGAGGTTGGAACATCTTTGGTGCAGTGGAACAATGCCTCTCTATTGTTGTATTTACCCATGATTCAAAGGGATTCTGGAGCTCTTCAAAATGCAAACAATGAAAGAGAGGCTACCGCTGTATTGCAAAATATCATGTCCAACAGCGCCTGTGAGTGAGTCAGCATTACAAACAGCTCCGCCGAAAAAAATGCCCCCAAGTACCTTATATGAAAGGAAGGTGTATTTTTTTCATGGACTTTAAGACAAATTTTGGTGTCAAATATATTTCACATGTCAGAGTTTCAGATTTATCCAAATTAGCCCTAAGCAAACTCTTGTATACTTGTGATGATCTAAACAAGAACAAAAGCAAAGGATGTGTGAATTCCTCATGATCAATTGATGGATTTACAAACTGAAGGAAGGCTGTAAAATGATAACATAAGTTATGACTGTCTTGTTGATTGGAGCCTCATGTGGCATAAATGACACCAGTGATCACTGTTGGACAGATGTCTCAACATCCAAACTTTCTAAAAATATGTGATTTTCACAACAACAGCAGCCGTCATTGTCATGGTCTAAATATTTAGTTACTTGCCTTTTGTGCCGTTTCCACCAGCAAAATGTCTTTGCTGCCATATGGTCACATTTCTTTGGGGTTAAACACATTTTCTGTAAAGTCACACAAAATTTTGCTACACTGTTGTAACCTGCAATCAAAATGTGCAACTACTAGTAACACTGAATAAAGCCTTAATTAGTATTCTAGTCTCCTTTAAACATGCCAAAACCAGCCTGCATTTACTTTCAACTGTACAGCTGGTTAAACTACATTGATGATAATGACAGAATGGTGCAACATTAACTGCTATTTACTGCTAATCAGACATCTGATGTGAACCATTTCATATCATTCATAACTATTGCTATAATTTGCAATGAAAACAACATTCTGTAAACAGTTTGATTGTCCTATAGGTTGTTTATCTTAATATGTTTATCCAACTTCACTATACAGAACATAAAAGGAACCAATCAAAACATCTTTCAGGCAGTGATCAGTGAACTTAATCATGTAAATATCTCCAGGAAACAGCTTCCAACTGTAAAAACAAAAATATGTATTTGATTTGGAAAATGATGTTTTTTGTGCATCAACAACAAGCTTTTAAGTGTAATTTGAAGTCAATGTTTTAGGTTTGTTTCTGTTTTCAAGGGCGTCGTCTGAGATAAAAACACCTAACAACCACATCCGCAAACGCTCAGATATGAGATATGTGATAAATCTGAAATGTTTCTTTCCTAGAATTGTTGGAAGATTACTGTGTTTGCAAGGCCCAATCAAAACAGAATTCAGACGACCAAAGGAAAATTCACTTGAATATGTGTTTTCAAACTCCTTGATCCTCAAATAATATCCCTCAAGAAGTCTCATAGGCAGTGAGTGTAAAAGCAAACAAACTGTGAAAACATTACATCACCTGGGCAGAGACTGACAGTTTTCATGCCTGATAAAGAGTTTTGTTTGGTTCGAAGGACAATCCAATCAGCCGCAAGGGACACAAATAATCACTGTTGTCTCATCAAGCACATAGAAAAAGGAGGATTTGGCGAAATCTTCCTGCCTGTTGCCTACATGAGCTTCTCAAACCCCTGGAGAACTTCACGAATATTGCTGAAAAGGCTTTCTGGAGTAGACAGCTCCACACAGCCTAAATACATGAACCCTCTGATTCTACATGACATTTCTGAGGTAAGCAAAGGAAGATCTAGATACTTTTTTACAGTGTGAAAGATGCTTGGCTGAATACCAATAGTTCCCGTAAAAATAGGTGAACCTGCTTTTTAAAGGTTATACTGCTGTGTTCTAGGACAGAGTTGCTCATTTTCCATCATTTTTGAGACTCTTGGTTTGTGGTTATCTAGTGAAAGACAAGCACAAGTGGTCTTTGTGACATTTCTTGCAGTTATGCTGCATAATACTTAAGTAATGTTTAAAACTACCTTAAACGTCACCAAATTAAAGTTTTTCTAGGTTTTCTCCCTGATCTTCTATTGGCTAGACAAACAGGTCCCTCCCCCAAACTCAGGTCATTGGTTACCTGTCTGATGTTTTAAAGTGCACAGAAGCAAAGCATACACACCTTTTGGAAAGTCTACCTACATATGACTTACTTTCTCTGCAGATTATCTTCACAATATGTGGTTGTCATTATATAATTCAGCTATATGGCTTGGATAAAAGAGATAATGTTAAAAGAATAGCATATCATGTGGACTTTTATGGAGCGTGAAGTCTGGCCCTGTAGATAAATGGAGAGTTCTTAATGTGGGCAGGGTCCAGAACTCTCTTACAAAGCAAGAAATAGGCACGGCGGATCCTTGTTAATTGTGGTCCATTAGCACTCACCCCTGGGTGGTCCACTGGTATTTATGGAAGTACTCTGCTGTCTGGCTAAAACAAACCCAACTTTAGTTGCCCGTCTCGTTTCTGCTGCATAGGGACCATATGCAGACTGAGAAGGTCAATGGAAAACCCAATAGAAGATTTGTTAGATAATGCCTTTAAAATGTTTTTTTACAACAGAATTACATCCAGACTCTCAACCCTCACATTCTCTTACAGAAGCACAATCATATAATCCAGTTGTTTTAAACACTCTCCTCATCAGCTCTGCATCTCCTCAACCAGTTCATAAATCAACCTTTCTGAAGTTTGAACCAGTAGACTTTCCTACACCAGATATTTATCCACTAAGCCTCCATCACCTCATAAAATGTAACAGAGTAATAAACAGCAATGGGGGGACATTTTGTACTGTAAAGCATCATTAGGAGTGAACTTGTCAACACATTTGATTACAACATCATCTTTTTTATTTCTCTCATAAGCCAAACATTCACTAGAGTGGAGGGAAGGGCATGCGGCCCTCAAAATCTCAGAAAATGAAGCAAGTTCCAGGTCACCAAGATCTTCTTTTTGTCTGCCTCGTTTTGACCTTCTTGCTCCTTCATCTTGCTCTCTACCTCTACAGTGTGCCTCATAATCACATTATAATAATGAAAGATTTATTACAAACAGGCCACTCAGAGATCTACCGATGGCCCAGAATGTTCCTCTATACTGTAAAGCAGTCAGCAGTTCTGCTGTAACGTTTTTTTTTTATCTACATCTCACTGTCAGTGTGAGATCACAGCCAAAGCTCCACATTTGCACACAAACATTTCAAGAAAATACATTTCTGGTTCGGTTCTCAGAGCGGCAAAAAATATTTCTGTGACAGGTGGCAGTCTTGCTTCAGGCGTGTTGCTACACAAATGGGAATAATTTAAAAATGGGGGACTTCCAATGCTTAGCTGCGTTATTTACTGTAGCTTCTCTGAAAATCAGAATGACACTGAAGAATGGATTTCAGTGGAGAGCTTAGAGAGACAGAGAGTAGGACAGACAGAGAGAGAGAAAGAGAGAGAGAGAGAGAGAGAGAGCACAATAAATCTAGGACAAGTGCTGACTGCAGGGTGAAGGTTGTGAGAGTTAGAGAAAGAGGCTTGTACTGTCTCCAAAAATGCTGGTTTCTGTTTTGCAGCAGCAAGCAGAGGATCAGTTGTTAGGGTCTGAGAGAGAGGAGAGAGAAAGAGAGAGAGAGAGAGAGAAAGAGAGAGTCAGAGCTCACGTTACACCTATACTGCACATTAATCAGAAATTAAGAGCTGTGACGTGTGAAGTCATTATATCTGAATATTTACTGTGTGGTTCCTCCGCAGTGGACAGATCTTCAAATGTCCAAACAGATTCATGTTTCTCACAATTTCATAATAATAAGAAACAGAGTAATAGAAACAGATACAAATAAGACAGTTGTACATTAAAGCTATTGAGCTTTATGCTGTATGAATGTAAAGTAATTTTGGATAAATTAGATTAATTAGTTCATATTGAAATACTTGTGATTTTTGTATGTGTGTATAAGCTCAAAGTGTCACCCGACCCTCATTTTTACAATTGCTTCTCTGCACCCCATAAGCATTTTTAAAACGTATCTTGTGTGTATCAGTAATAACCTGGATCCAAATAATTATGGCTGTATTTGTTCCGAGTGCAAAGAACTTTCTGTCTAATCACTCCCTCACTCTCAGTAAACTGATAATTGTCAGGCAGCTTATCCTGCTGAGAGAAAGTAGCGGAAGAAGTGGACTTGTGACAAGAAATACAATTTGAACCTAAAATGTGACAAGAAATACAATTTCATAAATAACAAAAGATTGGCTGGAAAGGATGCCATTAACATCTCAATGGAGAGTGATGCGGCATGCAAATCGCATTCAGCACTCAGGTTACACATTTTTAGCAGCATGTAACAGCGGCAACCGCAATAAGAAAAATCATATTTAAGGCACCATCTGCTGACACGTGAGAACAGTGACCCTTGAACATTCGGTGTCACATTAGATACGCCACAAAGAAAAATATCAAAGAATGCAAACGCAGGTCCTGTGGGGTGTGAGTTAAAAATGGTCTCTGAAAAATGAACAGACAAAAAGCCAAATCTATTTTAATATTGCTTTGTGCTCCGTTTATTCACAGGGATTTTGCTTTCAGCCCATATCTGTTAGTACAAACAGGCTAGCGTACAAATGTGTGTGTCTGATAAAGGTACATTTAAATAAAAAATGTATAGTTTTTCATATAGTTTGCGTCATAGCTGCTCCAATATTCCTGTATGCATTTTAAAATAGACAGAACGGAACGGCACACTTAAGTTTTGTCTGAACAGATTCTATTTTGGTTTCATTTGTCTGATGTCTAACTGCACTCAGAAGTTCATCAGAGTCTCAAATCTATTTTAGCTCCTTCCTGTTTGGCTTTTGCGAAACACCTGTGAAAGGCTCTTTTAAATATTACAGAATGTGCCCCAGGTGCGACAATTGTTACTTAACCAATTAAATTATAGTTCAGCTTTCCCAGCTGCACAATGAGAAATGTTCCCCGTTTATCTGATCACGGCTTCCTCAACAATAAAATTATGATGGACCACTGCTGAAAATAATATTTATGCTGGGAAATTGTCCTGAACCTGAGGACAGAAAAGAAATGTGCGATTAGACTCGATATTCACAAATACTGCAGCCTGTTTATCTAAGCCAGGGGTTTTAAAAGTGTGGCTAGATAGCATATTAGGGGTTAAATATTCTTTGTGCTGCAGGGAAACAATTAAAAAAGTTTGTTCAATTGCGATTGTCAGTCCTGTGCTTTATTCTTTAATATGACAACCGCATATCACTGAACTTACTGTGTTTCTGAAACTCAAAACCACATTTTCGACAAACCGTGTTGAATTGCTTTGTTACGCACAGTCGATCTTCTGACACCAAACACTTGTGCTGTAGTATGATACTGTGTAGAGCAACAACAGCTTTCCATTATAAAAATACAGCCCGTTGTATCTGGATGTGGGCTCTGGAAACCTCACAGGCTAAAACTTGTGAAAGCGCTTGTCAATTCAATCGCTGACAGTGTAAACATTGCAAATGCACACGACTCCCTGAGGTAAGAATGAAGGCATATTAATTGATAGTGGAGATGTTTACATCTTAGCTTTGTTTACAGTTTCTTTCCCCAGCCGGTTACAATTTTCACTGGGATGCACAGTAGTTATGGCCTGACTTTTATATATGGAGCTTGTATTGTTCCATTGTTTTCAATGAAAAAATGAAAAAAAATGAGTGAACAGTTTTCTTACAGTTGCCATCTTTGTGCTACAATCATATGAAAGAGCATCCTAGATGCAGTATTGCTTCACTGGTCAATGTGGTTTAGTGAAACCAAAGTATCCCAGACTCCCAGTGCTGTTCTCTTATCCAATCAGATCTGAGGGGCAGGACTCACTGTTGTATAATGCATTTAGGCAGTGAATATGTGTTTACTTAGTTAGTCAATGTAACTAAATCTTCAATCACAAACAGGCTAGAGTGAAGACACTATTTTAAAAAAACTGTTTACAATGGAATCCATGTAGACTTTTGTTTTTGTTTTGCTTAAACAATTATTCCTAACAGCAAAACAAATTAGTACCATAAAATGGAAAACTAATCTCTTAAAAGCAAAAATAATATTTTCTTCTTGGGAAAAATGGGTTAACATTATTACTATTAAATCATTTCATTGATCAATGACATTGTATAATCACCCCAGTAATTGTGGCATTTATATTTTGTAAATTATTATTTTTTAATTCTAACTATATTAATGTTGCCATCACTGTTACACAGTGTTTGTTGTATTAACTAAATAATTTCAGTTGCCCCAGGTACCCCTATTAACACCATCTAAATGTTTCAAGCTATCAGCTTAGCATGTGTAACAACAGATCTCTGATGTTGATAAAGCACTTGGGCCATGTACTAATGTCTGAATCATTAGACACATCTAAGTAAAGTGGCTTATGGGAGAGAAATAAATTGGAGATTTAAATTCTTTGTTCATCACAGGCTCCTCATACATTTTACAGACCATTATACAAACCCCATTCTGCCATTTACAAGAGCTGTGCAATGCTTCAGAGAAACACACACTTTTATCACTTATACACTTCTTGCCTTTGGAGGACTACAAACATTTCATGAATGCATAAACAAAAGGCCGACGCCTGTGGGCAGAGCGTCTCTGGTGAACTACATGTGGATATATGACTCAGATATTTCCCTATAGTTCATGCATATTTAATCAGCTTAATTACTTAAAATAGGTACGAGTCGTCAAGCTAACATGCAACAGACAACGTGTATGTGAATGCGGGATGTGATGTAAATAGTGGAGGTCATGGTCTTTAGGGATGCAGGTTCGAGTCATGCTCTGATCACGCTTCCTGTTAATCTGAACTATTCCTGCATCTTAAACTGTTGAGCGTGATGCCAATAATGTCAAGGATTAGAAAGGAATGAATGGAGTGATGTAATGCGTACCGCAGTCTGACTGCACTGTAAGTCCATTAGGATTAAAGCCAAGGAGTTGTGACATGAAGAATCAAATTTCACTTGATCTTTTGACATGACAGATTTTAGCAAGTTTCAAACTTCTGATGCCACTGCAAAAGAATTTATGTAATTGTTCCCCCCCAAAAAAGAATGTGAAATGGCTGGATATGTGACATCACTAGGTAGATTCATTCTCATATAAAGTGAGTGAAAACTTCAGTAGTATTATAATTATCAGGTAACAAAATAAAATAGCCTGACTCCTTTAAATTTGCACAATGCATATAGATAAAAATAAACCTATAGCTAAACTACTGTGACGTCAGTGAGAAATATAGCTTTTGACTGTGTGTGTAGGTAAGTGAGAAAAAGGAAATAACGGCACGGTGTGAGAGAGAGGATGCTGGTTGTGACATTAGTCGGGAATGTGAGAAATAAAGGGCATGATGTGTGATTCAGTGCCTTTCAGAGTTATACGCATGTTGCTCTCGCTCGCTATAGAGTTTGATTTCCCAGGAGTCATAGTGCTTATTTCAGGGCTTTTGTGTTCTCATCCCTCACTCAGCAACATGCTTGTCTCGGGTTAATCCATTTCTACCAGAGGAGGTGTCACAATTTCTCGGGCACCGTGTCTTTAGTCAACAATAAATATGGCTTGTAATGTTGCCCATCTTTTTCCAGGAAGCCATTTTTCAGTAAAATGTTTCATTTTCTACCGCGTGTCACAACACTGCTGACAACACTGCTGACAACACCGGTTAAAAGTCGAAGCAGCAACTGACAAATCGAAAGACTACCTGAAGGTTAAAGGTCAATTGTATAAAATCTGTACCACTAACACCCCAAACTGAACTGCAAAGTAACTCCAAACAAGTTTCCTCATCACCTCCCAAACATATTCTCTCCCCTGCACTTGCATTATTGGTTGAGCCTATCTGATATGTACTGTTGACCTATGAATGGCTTATTTGCAGTTGTCTCTGCACATTAAACAAGGACACAGGAAAGTATTTCACACTAAAAAAAACAAGGCTGTTTTTTTCAACTCACTAGAAATGAAATCCAATGTTTAAGCAACCAATGAATATGATTTTTTTTCACTTTATGGCCATGTCAACATATGCAAATTTACACAGGGCATCACATCAGCCTAGTTGTCTGTTCGCTGATCTCTGTGTGAAGCAGACTGGAGGTGTTGCCAGGCATTAAAATGCGCAGAAACATGCAGCTGTCACAGCTACTCTCACACTTCAACATACGATGATTATAAACAAACGAAATGCACATGCAGTCCTGGCTTTGCAATTGAAGCATAAACTGAGTGGGTTTATTGAGAAGAAACATGTTCTACATCTTTTCGATGATAAAACCACTTGGGTCACTGTCTTACATGACCCATCAACAGGATGTGAACCATGTTGAAAGCCACTGAGATCTCCAGGGATCTGCACTATCATTGCTGAAAAAAAGCTTTTTCTTTGAAAGAAGCTGCTACGTTCTTCAAAATGCAGTGGAGTCAGCGACAGAATGAGCACAGACGGATTTGATGGCTCTATTACTCCCCTAGACACAAAAAAATGTAACACAGAAAAATAAAGCCTTGTATATCATATTTACTGACACTTCTTTGAATACTGCTGATTTCCAGCTTCTTTTGCAGGTAGCGAGTCATCAGATGATCTGATCTACAGCGGATGGATCACGTTCTCTCATTGTTAAGACTGAATATTCCCATCAACTGTCCAGATCAACGACTGCAATCAACAAGTGAAACGACACCATTTCTGCCATGATGACTATTCTTGGAGCAATGTGGGAACTTTTGGGTGATATTTCTGAGGAAATGTGATGAGCAGAACCTGCCAGAAAGTTATTTAAAAAGTTCTGGGTGTGTGAGAATGTTATTTTCTAGTTTCTCAGTGCTGTCGGTTGATGGGGAGGAGTCTGTTGATGTTGATGGATGAGGGCGGAGCTCTTTTGCTGAGATGAAGCAGTACAGGCTAAACCTGTGAGGGAACCATTTAATTAACATACCCTATTCCTCACTATTTCTGTGCCTCTTAAATAGAGGTTTCATGCAGAAAAACATGAGAGGAAAAAGGAAAAAATATTGCTTTAATGAGAAAAGCAAGTGTATGAGCACAGGCTGCGCTGTCCTTGTAATCTTTAATTCAAATCTCAGAAAGACAGCTGTGTGGTTTCCCTGTCTTAGAAGGAACAGGCTATATTGTGCAAAAGCATGTCCTGTGAACAGCTTATAATGTCTTATAAACCTGTATATAAAATGGCCAGTAAACTTTATTCATTGCTCAGCTTTCGTTTTCCGGGGATCTCCTGAACTCAATCATATGTCTGAGTACTATTTTCTGTTATACCTATTGAAAACCTATGGAAATATGGAAAAAAGGACATATAGAAACATTTCCTTGCTCTTTGGAAATAATTCAGTGAAAGAATGAAGTTTGAGATTTTTTATGTATTTTCTGAAGTTCACATTACAAAGTTCCTTCTCCAGTTTACCCAGACCAAGCTTACGTAGGTGCAAAGCAACTTAAACCACCAGCTTGATCATTTGAAATATGCAATTCATTAAATTTAATCCAATCATAACTAATCTCATTTACATACAAACATCTAAAACGCATGGTAACAATACAAATAACCAGTTTAATTCTATAAATGTAAATGTGACAAACCCCATTATCATTAATGAGTTCCAGCTACACACAATACTAGCAGATGCACACAACCGAGAAATACAGCTACGCAATTTCACAGAACTGAGGTTTACCAGTTCAAATCAATTATGTGAAGTATATAAATATATGCAGTATTTTTGTAAATGTACTTCATAACTGCTGCACTGCCACTTTGCACTTTATGTGCTCAAAGGAGGCAAGCAGTGGCACAAGTGGCTGCAGAAAGACTAATGAGTCATGCTGAGACTTCACCGGCCCACCGAGCCCCAGTCACCCCATCATCTCTCCCACCACAGGTGTCATTCAATTAGGAAACCCATGGAGCAGGCCAGAAAAGAGGCTTTACTGCCCTATCAACCTGGAGACGCTGATTTACATACCTGGAGTGCAAATCCAAGCACTCTGCTGTTCTAATGAGAAGCCTGAGCTTGCATGAGGTTGTAAAAGCCTCAAGCCAGGCCGTGGCTCACTGCATTGCAGCAGCAGGGAGACAAATAACGACGGAAAAAGAAACAACACAAAGCGCAGAAGCTGAGGGGACGTCTAGCTGGCCTGTAACACAAGGGCACCGAGAGTGTGTGTGACTTCTGCAGATTTGTCGCTGGTGAGATATGGAGGGAAGCGGCAGATTTGGAGGATGGGAGGGGGAAGGAACCACGTGAGCGGCCAAGAAATGCTGGAGGGCAAAAATCTGGCCATATTTCTTCAGCTTTCACTGCAGTGATCACAGATCACCGTCTCCAATATAGAGGCAACCGTTCAGTGGATGCTGAAAATGTCTTTAGATGCCATTTCCTGCCGTGTCAAGCTTATGTAACAGCATGTTGTTAGTCATTAACGTCTGAGGGCTAATAAATCCTGTCAGTGACAAAACTGACTTTTTTTTTTTAAATACAGCAACATATGCATTTACATCGTTTGGGTCATATATCATATTTTTTGCTGAAAATTCAAATTCACATTAAGCATGTGGTAATACTTAAGGTTGTATAATTTAATAGGTACAGACCATGTCACTAATTCTAGGTAAATTTTTAATGTGAATTGTAGCCATTTAGCATCATGTAATAGCCAGATTTAACTGCCAGTTTGTTAGCTATAATACCAAACCTTTAAATAAGCGTCACACAAATGTATTATAATAACTGACAAGATGTAACTTTATTTCTATTTAGTGTGAAATTACGTGAAATGATGTTTTCTCTGTCATAACCTCCATCACAGATATTTCTGCTGTCGTCCATAATCTTATTCTTACAGCAGTCTTAATGTTTCTGCTTCAAAGCTAATGATATGCTTTCAGTTCCTTAAATAAATAACACAATTATTACTTACAAAAGTATCGATCCAACATTTGGTTTGCGAATCGATGCTCCCAACACAACATCAGTTTTGAACATATCAATATTTCAAGACTGAACTTCCATCCCTATAATGTGAACCATGAAAGACTTGGAGAAAAACCAAAAGATCACATTATTCAGAATGAAACTCATCATGTCTGGCAGAAGCAGCTTCATGTTGTGCAACATTTGAATTTAAAACAAAACTCAAGACTGATGTTATACAACAAACAGTTCAGTACATATGAGCCGGATAAGCCACGCTGTGCAGCTGTGGTTAATAACCAGAATGCATTCACATGAATTCTCTATTACTGTCATGTTTCATCATTGGCAACGGTGAACACTGAACAACAATTTCTCCTCATCTTGTCTTGTTTGGGATATATCATGCTCTGTAGTTTCTCACTATCCAAATCCTGCCCAATGGTAGCTGTGCAGTTATGTCTACCATGGTATAAATAGTACAACCTCCACCGGTTGAGATAGTTCCACCTTTGCATGCTGTATATTCCATTACACCACCCAGTCTGGCTTTGAAGTGGTTGGGATAATGATAATTCTACCCAGTAAGGCAAGAGGCATTTTTCCTCGCTATTCTATTTGTGTTCCTGTCCCAGCAAATTCTCCTAGTCAACTAATTAATAGCTTCACAGAGATTTTTCAGCCTAACAAAATATGCATCTCGCATCTACTTCATTTTCCTGAAGCTACAGATGATTTTCTCATTAATAAGCATCCTTTTTGTCAAGACACTAATCCTGTGCAGCTGGCAGGCATACAACAGGCTTGAAACAAGAGAAGGAAATACAGGTTACAGTTCCCTGACTCAGCCCTTTAATCATAGCTGCAGTCTTATTAAAGCGAG
This sequence comes from Yasuhikotakia modesta, assembly GCA_036877545.1. Classification (NCBI taxonomy): domain Eukaryota; kingdom Metazoa; phylum Chordata; class Actinopteri; order Cypriniformes; family Botiidae; genus Yasuhikotakia; species Yasuhikotakia modesta. Next base: position 25,452 of record JBAJNP010002538.1, read on the forward strand.
AGCATGTTACAGACAGCCGCTGCAACACACCACAAAAGATGCTGGAATTTCCACACACAATATTTTCCAGGCTGTTCCTCGAACTATCAGCTAATTTAATTTAAAACAACTACATTTAAAAATCACACCGACTACTTACTAACATGTTTGATGCTTGATTGACCTGTTTGCGCAGCATCGCTTACAAATAACCGAAATCAAATCCATTTTTTTATTCTCACATTAACAGTAAAACAAACACCTGTATCCAAAGCAACAGTAAATATCAAAGATGGCGACTTCCGTAACACTGGGACACTGAACGCGTATTATTTGGTAAAGTGCTAAATGCACTGAAGGCTTGTTTATCGAATTAATTTTAATTAGCCCACAGTGGTTTCAAATGCTTTAATTACAATAGAGTCTAGATCATTGAAGTCACACCCAGTCCACAAACCTGATGGGAATGGACCACAGCGATAACATCTAAAACCGCACAGCTTATATCATAATCACTGCGAGTTACTAGAATAGCTCTCGCATTGTCTGATATGATACACAACCGGTCCAGCGCAGATCTTGTTCACACAGTACAGGTTTACGGTGGAGTCTGGATGGATGCAGCTGTCACTCTGGTATAAAATCAAACTGTGTGAACAAAACCATATTTTGCAACGGGATTCTGCTGCTGTGCCAAAACAATGTGTGATGTCAATGAAGGCTTTAAGTGATGAATAGACACAGTAGGTACCAAATTCTGATTCTGGAGGAGACTAGTTCAAGTATTCCTCACACAGGTGTGACTGGTGGACAGATGCGTCAGACAGGTTGCCTGTGGAGAGGCAATTTATCTTACATGACAAAGGGTCAACTTCAGACTCAAAGAGGATGTTTTAATGGTGGCAGAGTACAACCACCTCGTGCCATTAGTCTTACCCTCCATAGAATTACACAGAACAGGATGTGGCCATGCTGGTGTTTGCGACTACAAGTCTTTAATTCCAAGGGCAACGTGCAGTGAATGTAAACAAGTCGCGTTCCTTCAGATGAACAGCCATTATGCCCTCAGGTTCAAAATGGGGAGTCTTCAGTCACGCCATATCTGAAGAAACTGTCTTTCACTGCAGATCAAAGAATAACATTCGCTGTGGGTACCTGCTAATGCTATGACTACATTCTACAATGATCTGACATGACACGCTTCAGATTACAGCTGTAATAAGAGCAAGAGTTAATGAAAATGTTCTCGCATCCAAGAATGTTTAAAGCAATGTTCTATCAAAAAGAATGTGTTTAATTAAAAACGTATCCTCTCCTCACGTTTCTCTTGTTCAGGTTGAAACTTTCATTATCCACACCTGCGGTTAGTAATTAGGTTGCTCGCATTTACAAATGTCACACAAACCTTATCCTTGTAGGAAATCTTGTTAGTTCTGGGTTAACCTGTGCAAATTTGCTCGAGTCTGTCAAGGACTTCATATGAAGTGGCAGATAAAAACAAGGTCAATTAATAACAAACAAACCCCTCTTCACGTATAATACAGGAAGGCGTGAGCAGTGGCACAGAAAAGACTGACATAAATTATGTAAATCTGAATTCTAACCTGCCAAAGTGATACCTAGCAGAGAGTCTCTGAGTCTCTCTAATAAAATATATACAGATGTTTAGAGAAACACTCTCTCACAGTATGAATGACTTGCAATTATAGACCAGGGTTTAAACATCAATCACGGTCTTTTGCTTTCATTCTCTGCTCTTGCTTAAAAGTTTTCAAATAAGCCGAGGCTTTTCACATGCAGGTCGATAGACGCTCTCTGTGGGACTGTTCAATGTCGTAAAGAAGTCAGGATAACCCCTATACCCCTGTAAAGAAAGTTAATAGAAAATAACAGACGAATAAGGAGCATGTTTGTTAAAATGTTTGCTAATGTTATTGTCAATGTTGTTAAAGATATTGTACAGTGTTACCACAAAAATCCGAATTTATAAAGGACAAAAGATGAGTCTCGTTCACATCAGAATTCAATAAGAACTGTTGTCAGCCATAATTTAAGGTTTGTTTGTCACAAGAATGGAGATGCGCAAGGGTCTAACAATCACAGCACTGAAGCTCCACTGATGTTACATTCCAGGCCTTATAAATAAAACAACAGTACAAAACAAACCTTTTTCTTTGCTGATGATTTGGTTTCACAAGAAAGGAGCTCTGAAACCAAAACAGGGCTTTGCACACAGGAGCAACATCGTAGATTAACAAACAACAAGACATTCCTAGAGAGCGTCTCAGGTTTGTTGATGTTTTCCCTAAACCTTGATCGTTACGCCTGGTTTCTGTCTGCCACTCTTGTAACTGAAAGCGGAGGAGACATACTTGTACTCGGGAGATAAATTGGGCCGGCACATCAGTATCAACTGCAGACGAACGCTGTCTGGATTACAAATAGAAACGTGGGGCTGAGTGGCACTGTTGTCAAAACATGCTCCATAATATCGGACACTGCCTGACACTTGACGTTATACGACCTGGTGTTTTGCAGGTTTAAGCTTTTGTCAAATAAAATGTTCAATAGTAGTCAAGTCCTGATTACAGTCAACCACTTACAAGTAAGATGAAGATTTTGACTCCCAAATAATGGTTTTAATTCTGTCATCATGGGATCACACAGAAATCTCCTCTGTACTGTTAACTGCAAATACATAAACTCACTGCATACATCAGTGATCTGACTCCTAATAAAGTTGAACAGAGTCAGAGATCAGATTAAATGAGATCAGATAAAAGTGTTCCAATAAGAAACTGTGATCTGTTACTCTGAATTCAGACCAGCAGTCGTATCTTTCCTTTCATCTAAAACCACAGTGTATTAAAAGGAAACATGGGCTAATACTACAGAATTGAAAAACTGTTTCTCTGTACCAACAGTGTAGAACAGATCCAATGAAAATAGACAAACAAGTACAAGTGAAATATAAAGGCTAAAATAAACTATATTTGCTAGAATATTAAGCAATTCCTCAAACTATTTAATTGTCCAGCTACAAACAGTAAAGTTTAGTTATATAGCCTGATATTTTAAAACGCTTATCTTTATGAACAGATACGTCACATTTTTCCTCCATCCCGATAAACCATTACTGCAGTATGTGGGATTAAACAACGTCGTTCACAGACAGAGACTGAAGTTAATGCAAGAGTCAGATACGTCTCACATCTTACGTCTGTCTCAAGCTTTTCTCCTGCTCCCACCTTGCGGGCAGTCGCTGCGTTTGAGTGAAAGCGTTGCGTTCCCTGCGAACGGACGGCGCGTTACACGAGGTCTATGCAGAAATAGACGCTTATTTAAGCAGCAACGTAACCAGAAGTTCAAATGTAAATGAGGTTAATAAGTTTTCGGGTCGAGTTACTAGTTAAGACTCAATATCCAAACACACCAAACCCACGACTGCAGTCACGCCAAACGGGATTTTGTCGTGGAAGTGCGTTACTCCTGCCAGACAGACAGACAAACAGACTTACCATCTGAAATGAACACATAAAGCAACAGAGTTTCCAACCAACACCGCATAGCGGACATCGTAGTTCCCTGAATAAAATCCTTTGCGATGAAACAGCGGCGCTCCTCCAAAATATCTCCGACCGGCGTCTACAGTCCAGCGAGCGATTCCCAGAGATATAAGCTTTGATGCTGAGGCTTGTGAACTTTATCTAGCGATCTCACGTCCATAACAAACCGGTTAGGAGTTAAGAAAATCTCCTCCGAGCGAGAAAAGTTACAGGTATCCGGCTCAGGTGTCTCGCTTCCCACGCGTATCTCTGTCGGTAATCCTCACGTCACGCACCGCGTCTCTTTATCCCGTGAACGCATGGAGTCTGTGAAGCGACAGTACGACGCCAGTGTCGTCCTTTATACAAGACACTGATCCGGACAGATAGTTAGTTTAATAATGTGATGCGTGAATAATGTGAAACATCGCAGGTTACAGACGCACCGGACACAACATCTACAACATAACGCTCTTTAAATACGGGTCAGATCGCACCGACAGTGGAGTAACCTACACTTAACAGTGATGCTTTATAGTAAATGGATTAGATCCGTTTCGCAGATTCATGCTCAGTCCATTGAAATGTGCGAGGAAACGGCGTGAAGATAAACGCGACAGTCCTTGTGCGCTCGGATGAAAGTGCGCGTCTCTTAACGAAGTCCAGAAGATGACTTGAGATTTTCCAGAAATGAGCAGCAGATCAGGACCACCACTCGCTGCAAACTATTGCACACGACAGACCACCTTCAGCATCAATACAGCACGAAGCATTTCGTTTATTTAAACTCCGAGGACTCGAAATGAAACGTCTTCGGTTCCTGAAACAGTCAGCGGCGGTTCTGCTCCATCTTCTTCAGGTGGAGATGTATTGAAGATCTCCTTCCGTGGCACACAACCTAACTTTGCGTGTAAACCGCAGTCGGGCTGTAACGGTGTGAAGCGTGCGTTGCGTTGTACTTGTGGACAGGACGTTTAGTTGAAGAACGGCTCAGTGCGCTGCGGTCACATGACGCGCGTCTGTGCGGCGAGATCGCGCTGACGTTTCACGCGTCCATCGTTTACGGGTGAATTTTATGAAACGTGTTCAGTTCACAGACACGTTCATGATGCTCATTTTGCACAAACACACAGAGGCTTTAAACAATAAGACCAATATAGACTTGGTGTAAATGGTTGTTATAGCCACTTTAAGTGTATTTGTAAGTGCCTTTTGCCATTATGACTGTCATTAGATGTTCTTTACTGTAATAATTGTAATTTTAACCATAACACATTACAGTTCACTGTAATACAACGTCTTAATAGACATGCAGTACTACAATATTTCAGAGGTTTTCTGTTTCGATGATATTAAACTATCAGACATGAAAATATGAAACCAAGTCACAAAACTAAAGTCAAGTTTTGCACGAGTTAACTTTTCTACGCGTTGCTGTTGTTTTAGGCGTCACGCGACAGTGACATCTCCTGGCAGGCCACATTATTAGGGTCGCGTGCAGTATAAGCTACATTGTTATGGTATCTTACATGTTTTTCTCTTGTAGTCAACACTAGTCTGTCTATTGACCATCTATAGACCATCTAATTTATAATAACGTGGCTTTGTAACCTTTAAAATGTATGATCATGCTTGGAACATTTAATGCATTGAGTGTTTACATATTAAATAAATCTCTTTCAGTGGAAACATCTTTTGCTCATGTGTGCCTTAATATATAATGTTTCGTTTAATTTTACTGATGGCTTTGTAACCTGTACATATTCACAGCATGCGTATATTTGCAGTATGTATGTAGACATTTGAAATATAGCCACTATAATGAAAGTATACCTCCTTTGTCCCAGTGAGAATACCAGCACACGTCACTCATTTAGCACACATATGAACTGTTCAAATATTCAAATATATCTCCATTTTAACGCAAACATTTGTTGCTCATGTGTGTTTCTTGACTTTCACTCTATGATGTTTCATTTAATGTTACTGGTGGCTTTGTTTGCAATGGCAGAATGATGAGGGTTATTTATGCAATCGTCAGATAATAACCGTCTATTTTGCACGGTCCCCTTGTATTACACAACGTTACCTCTGGTTAATGACCCCACACCCTGCAGATTTTAGACGACTGCCATTGATTTATATCTCCGGTATTAACTTTATTATTCCTTCATCCCTCCCAGCCATTTAGAGCTAAGGTTACAAGATAACATTAGCATCCTTTGTCTGCTTATATTGCCACAGGTTTAAAAGCAAACGGAACAAGGAAACGGTTAGCTGAAGGTAACATGTCGCTTATAAAGCAGCAGTTTGTCAAAGCGGCAAGGGCTACAAACACAGTCTAAATAAAGAAAGTGACTCTCTGCGCTTGCAGAGATGTTACATTATGGTTATGGCATAATATATTAATGACCCAAGCAAAAAGGTGCCAAGCTGTCAGCTTTAATTCCAGAAGCATTTAACATGTTATCTGGAGAAGCCTGAAGTCACTGAATTATTTTTTATTGCTTTGATTGCTGTCTCAGAGGGAAGAGGCATGGATACACAGTTAGCTGGTTAAATGTTACTGTTTCACTGTTGTTTTTCTTCAAGCTCACACCTAATTGCATCATGTCTGCTTGCCAAACAAGCATTTTGAACACATCAGACCATTAATGTGTCTTGATTCATTTTCCCAACTTTTTGCTCAGCCTGAGGTTCATAAATCGCATCTGATCAATAATTAAATAAACACTTTCCCTCTGTTTTTAAAAGGAGACATGCTGGAGTTGATAAACATCACAATTGTTGAAGAGATTTGTTGTAAGTAGGAGTGAGATGAATAACACAGCATGTTGGTTGACCTGTTAATGGTCATTATTTAAATCGATCGGTAATAGTCACACTGCAGTGAGGCTCGTGGATGAATCATACATTGAGTCTTAAAGTTTTCTTGCATAAGCTGTAAAAAATGAATTGATGTTTTTTCAGAAGAATTTCTAATCAATATAAATTATGCATCATTAAATCACCCACTGTGTAAAGATTCTTGTAAAAAATGACAAATTCAGCCTGCAAAATTGTATTACATCAGCTAGCGTAGCATGTTAGGTCACCAAAGATCAAACAGAAGTTATGTTGTATGTTTTTGTCCAGCCTACATGAGATACATCAGATTTTTGAAGCTGTGTTGAATTCACAGGTCTCAAAACAGTTCCTTCACTGCTCCTACGCACTATAGAGGGGACATCTGTAAGAGTTCAATGCTCTGCAACCTTTGGGTTGTGCAGAAACCTAGAGACCAAATGAAAGCGTTTCATACACACCATAAAATATGTCCATGTGTGTTTATATTATACATATGAATGTATAGTATATCATATAATTTTTACCACAACCTGTACTGAAACTGCTGTGTAAATTTTGATGTGCAGGCTCCCCCTACACCACTAGTAGTGCCCTTCTGACTGAACATATATGATATACAGCCCAAGTAATATGGAATCTCACTTAAGATGGCTGAATACCCTTTGAAGTCGGCTTAACAGGCCACTACTGGGCAAATAAAAACTATCCTCAGTCTTTATGATACTGGCTTAACTCTGGTCAGGCGTTTCAATGTGAATTATTTAACACAGCATGGCATATTAAGCATCAAATGAATAGAGATCTGGCCACCTCGTTCCACGTCTTAGAGATAATGTCTTGAAATTTGTTGAAATGTGTTGCTATTTTTTGTACTTTTTTAGTACTTCAACCATGCGTATTTTAATTCAATGCCGTTAAACTCCATTTAAACAGCTTAATGGCATTGAATGAAAGTTAAATGCTTTTCTTAGAAACATTTTTGTTATGCTGGTTAAAAGTCTCTTACATTTATATATTTGGCAGATGCTTTTCCTGGGATTAAACCCTCAACCTTTGGGGTGCTAACGCAATGCCCTACCAGTTGAGCTACAGAAAGGCCAGGTTTTAAGTTTGGCAACCTAAAGTAAAAATAAAATAAAATCTATAAATAAAGTAAAATCTAAATAAATAAAGTAAAATCTAAATATATTAACAACCATATTTATCTTCTGTGGAAGGCACAGGACCATAAAATGTCCATCCAATCACAGCATTCGGTCCGGATGCAATGATAGGATGTACCACTTGCACGTCAAACTATATATGGGTTTATGTATTGGTGGAGGCTTTGGGGAGGAGGCGTGGCTTTGGGCATGCTTTTAAAGGCATGCTTTTAAAGCCTGTTTGCTATTGCTAGCCTCTTCAAAATTGCCCACTTTGCTATTTAATAGTAAGCAAAGTAGAAAGAAACATGATTTCCCACATCTACTCAAAAACAGGCTCTAAATGATTAATTAGCAAAGGAGTCGACAGCTTGAATACATTGACTTTTTTGCAGAACAATATAAATCAATACCACGTGTCTCTGTATTCACAGCAAAAATATTTCTATTGGCTTAAGTTGGTCCCCATTGGTCTTCATTACAATAACAGCATGCCTGATTAGCTTTAATGCTTTAAAAACGACCTCTTTCATAAACAACAATTGTATTAATTAAGCCCGCTGCTGTTGTACGTATCGGTTCCGTGTTTCCGTGACTTGACACAAATGATTATGAAGAATCTCAGCTTGATCTATTTGTAACTGCATTGATGTGTGCTGTGCACTCGCCTCTAACCCCATCCATCATCATTGCCATCAATTACTTTCATTTAGTCACCGCAGGTCGTTAGCATTTACTGGGTCACACATTTTAGACACACTGTTAACTATATGTGTTCTTTTGAGTCATGTGAGTATAGTTGGCAAGAGTTTATCAGTTTAACTACTTCCATGATGTAAACACAGGCAACTTTTTCAAACCTAATGGTCGTAAGAATTTGGTAGAATGCTACAAAAAATGTATTCTATGGCTTCCTAAACATATTTTACAAGTTGATAACCGTAAATTTTATCAATACAATGACACATGCTTGTGGTGTGCTTGGTAAAGGGATTTATTCTTACAGCACTAAAAACAATATTCACCCATTGTGGGGATTTTATTGAAACAGTAAATCACATGTTTTCCAAGGTTATTTGTGCTGCAAAATTGCATACTGCTTTACTGCATGGAAATTTGTATAAACTGAAAATACTGTGGCATGCTTTGCCATGTGACATCAGAGCATCGGTTGTTTATGCACATAATCATTTTTCCCAATTCTGTCAACTTTTAACATTTTAAAACAAAGGAATAAAGCAGCTTCCTGTTTTTGAAAGATTCAACTAATTGCCCCAGTTTCTTTCAGCGGTTAACCAATTACATGCTTATCAATCCACAGCTGATAGCATTTGTATTAGTTAATTACCTAATCCAGAGACACTATAACAGGAGTTGAGTTATCCTTACAGAAGGGCTGTCCCACCCTTGACATATTCAGCTATACTTGTGATTTGAGAGAAAGATAACTTGGTCTATTATTTCTCTGTGCAGATAGCAGTTTTCCCTCACTGTTATTTTAATCACAATCACAGCAGTTAGCAGAAAGCCATCAGTGTAACAAATGCGTCCTTGATAGCAACTTGTGGGCGAATGCCACAGGGTGTCGATTATGTTTCAAATACAGATTTACATTTTAAAAAATGACATTAGAGCCAAATACATTTTCTTTTCTCCAACTTGTTGCTTGCTGGTTTCTGACAAGCTAATAATCGCTTGATTTGAAAAGGTTGCATTAAATGGTAATTTGTTTAGGTAATTTAAGGTTATTTAAGGTTGCAAGACTGAAATTGTTACTTTCCCCTGATATTGTAATTGATTGTAGATTACTGAAGTGTTTTAAATGGAGCCTCATGTGTTTTGTGGTTTCTGTGCACCTTAAACTCAACAAGGACTCAGAAATTAAGTGTATTACAGTAATTAAGTGTAAACAGTAAATTAAGTGTTAAAAGTTTCTGAATAGTTGTGATCATGGTTTAAAATTTAATGCAAGTTGTACCATTTTTTACTAGATTATGTGTCTTTCAACTCCTAAAAGTTTTGCTTTATCCTGGTATTAAAGTAATAAGATTGTAAAGATTAGTTATGTGCTTTATATGCATTTGCAGCAATTTGTTTATTATGTTAATTTTTAATTCAGTGCATGTCGTAAAGCATAAAGGATCACTGCATTGCTGCACTACTGCACTGCTCCTGTAATGCACTGGACATGCTGTGTGAATGCGCTACATTGCCACAGAAAAAAACATAGTACGTGTGAAACAATAATATACATGAATAACACATGAAATGCACAGCTTGCACGCTGCATAAGCATCTGTTGTTAAACAGACTTCAGATTTGCCGCTGCATTTAATGCTCAACACCTGCAGAAATGCACAGAAATGCATACATTTTTCTTCCAGTTTTGGGGAAGATTATTTGAGTACTGAAATACAATATTCTGTTTACTAAAATAAACCGATTTTAGTAGATGAAGTAGAAAAATGCATTTCTCATAATAGAAATCATTTATTAGAAAGTTTGTTTTGGTTTAAGTTTTGCTAAATACTCTCAAAATATGAATCATTTGTTTTAAACAGGGTCATTTGGAATGAATGCTCTTATCATCCATGCATGTACTCTTTGGGATTCACCAAGTCGAGCCTTGTTGTGGCTGGAATGCAGTAGGAAATGTGAAGATTTAAACACTAAGTATAATATGCTTGCCAGCTTGGTAAATGGTTACAGAAACAAAATGGGCACCATGCACTAAACAACATTTAGTGGATCACACAAACTGTTCCTTTAAAAAAATAATCAACCATTTCTTTGTTCGACTTTCAAACAAACTTACACAAAAACTTGTTGCTAGACACATGGCAAATAAAACAAACAGTAACATGCAGGAGGTGAACACAGGAGTTATTGTGGCAACTCCAAACACTTTTGGATGCTGTGTTGAGTGGTATAACGGGTATCAGTATGGAGTCTACAGAGTACAACCAGTGTTAGCAATTATTTTAAATAGAAAGTAGCCAGTTAGCATATTCATTACATCATATTGTAACTGTTTTACTTTTTTCTGTGTTCACATAATGTATTTTAATGCAGGCAAATGCTCAATACAGCTGTTGTCATTTACATGTTTTCTGTTGCTTTTGTCAGACAACAAAACTAGTATGAAATATAGTGACTGAACGCGACTCAAACAACATGTTAGGCAGCCGTTACAAGCAGCAGTTATGCTAAAATCCTGATTTATAAATCTGACAATTAAACATAAAATCACAATAAACACAAAATAAGCAGTGATCTAAAATATATTTACATATAAAGTGTCCATTAGAAAGTTAGACGTGTTTTTTAAATTTGTTTCTAACAGCACACAACCTCAGTCTGAAGTCACTTAATCTGAAAGTCACTAATCTAAGTTCACTAAGTAGACGACACTGAATAAGACTTAAAAAAATGAGTGAACCAATACCTGTAGCTGCTGGTCTCAGCGCACTGTTGTTGGGCTTTGGGGTGGGCTGAACTGATCCCAGACCAGCAGTTCTGGGCAGCTTAAATATGATCTGTGTCACAACAAGAATAAGCTGTTCCACAACCTGCATATTCTTGACCAGTTGCAGGAACGTTGCACATACCTGAATGACAACACATTACCATCTATATGTATTTTATGAAAGCCTTACAACCATCTACAAGCCAAAGCAAATTCACCACTATAAATAGTGGATTCTACTGAAGCAATATTGTCCTTCACCATCAATATTATATTTATTATTTAGGACTACAACTCTCTCTCTCTCTCTCTTTCTCTCTCTCTCACACACCCACAGACACACAAAAACCACAACAGCTACAACAATGGTTACATTTTCTTCCTGTGTCAGAAAAGAAGCAGTTGCTTTTTATTGTATCTGTCAGAAATATATAAATTCTCTATACAAAACTCTATATTGCGTTGGATGTTGCGATGCACATTTTTAAACTGGTGGATCTGCTTGTCAGATGGGTATTTGTAGTGTTAGAGAGTGTCACGCTCACAAGAGCTGAACGTTTTTTTTCTTTTTTTCCTCCCACCTCAAGATTTATTGCATAAACTGCAAATTTATGATAAAGGAAACAAACGTAAATTCTGCAGCGGAATCAAGTTGCATTTATCACTGGCAGCAATGGCAACATTTTCCTTAAAATAAGATGCATCTGATGTGCATGTTATATAGCTGGTCCAGGAACAGCTTCTCCAAATTATGTTGGTCTCTCCTGTTGAATGGAGACATGAGGAAAACTGACTCTGGGTCAGTGGCTGTGGCATGCAAACTTACCGTCACCTTTTGCATGTGCATGATTTTTTAAATGATATGTTGAATTTTAATGTTAAAGCAAGTCATGTAATAGTGATGGAATCACATTTTATTACATCTTGTGTCATTTATAACAAGTCCATCCAGGTTACATCACATTAAAATTAACATGCACCCACACTCTCATTGGATTCAAAGCGTTGGCACACATGAAACTAGCTTCTTTAATGAATGTAAATCCACAGACACATGCCTTGAACTTGAATGAAACATTCCCTGATGGATTTTACTCCAGCTTCTAAAAACATTTCAAGTTGACGCTGATATTGTTGATGGGATAAGACCACCTGCCAAATTCAACTATGAGATATTTTTGTTTTAGGTAAAACTGTTATATTTAAACAGGCTATTATATGTTTTTATTCATGTATCCATCACACATATGTCTGTTGTTGCTTAAATGATTAAAATTATGATGTGAATATTTAAATGTGATTCTAACCTTTTGCAAAACATTTGCATATAGGCCAGGCAGTGGCCAAAAACAATGTCATCATGAATCATTTTTCGTCATATTTCAAATATGTGGCGACTGGTAGCAGTTTTGACACAAAGCTCTGCTGTGTTTCTGATTGGGTGTTTTTAATGATAGACCTGTTAAAAGTTTTAAATCACAACCTACCCATTCAGACGACACACGTATCTCTGTATTTGTCAGGATGTTTGGAGCACTTTTGTTTTTGTCTGATCAGTGTGCTCTAATAGTTCAGCTACAGAGAGAATGTGGGACACTACGGACTTTGCAGCGTTCCATAAATAAGAACAGAAATCTCTCAGCAGTAGCACTTCTTTGGTTATTTGCCTCTCTGATGGTTTTTAAGTGCATCTGTGCAGTGACATCCATAAAAATAAACATCCATTGATGGTTAAAACGATGACATACTATTCTAGTCCAAGTGCAAAGTGATGACTGCAAAAGTTCTCTCTCTACCTTCAGATCATGCTAGAATAAATAGATGCTACATAATGGCCATCAATTTAATATTTAAAGGACTTTTTAAACAGAGTGCTCTGTTATGTACAAAGTGGGCGGGGCTGACATGACACAATAAGATGTAATGATAATATCCTCCATGTTAAAGGTTAGCCGCGTATCAGACTCATGCTACTAACACCAGCCGGCACAGTCTTTTCTTGTGAAATATGTTGATGGGAATCTATTTAAAATGTTACAGCCCCTGTTTAATGGCTAAACAGAAACAGTATCGACCCGTTTGACATTTTGTTCTGACAGTTGCTTTTGCAAGATGGTATAAAGTGTCTTACTCTGACACTCTTGCTTGTTCATTGGACCTCATGCCAGAATAAAGAACTCTGGTTAAAATTTTATTTCTTTTTTTCTAATTCATGATCAATAAATAAAGCGCAATGATGAAAAAACTAATAAAAATGAAACGGAATGAGGATTTGGACTGTCTGTAATGACAAAATCTGCCACTAAGAGAAAAGGCCACTTAAAAAAACATCTTTATAACACCTTATAGATTTAGTAGCTCAGATAAATGTTGCTTTTATTTCTGTAAATGTGGGGAGGAGCGGTTACCCCATGCATTTCAGCAGTGGCCTTGTGAAGTCAATAAAATTAATATTACCTTTATTTATGTTTATTTTACAATATGTTGGACAGCTGTGCTGCATTAGCATATTCGAAATGCACTCTTACTCTTACTTATTCCCAGTGTAAATGAGAGCATTCTTTTACAACATCAACCACAGAGCTTCTCACATTGACATTGTTCTGATGAAGTCTTAAAAATTCACAGTTTTCCACCAGTGTTGCATCATTTCTTTTAGTTTGTGTGCAACCGTTGTTGAATCGAGAACAGAAATACGGTTGAGGGATGATTTCGGCAGTTATGAATCCTGACACATGTTCCTTGCAGATTATTTGTTTGGGCATTGTGGGTAACTTTTGTGTGAGAGTGACAGCATCGGCGCGAGGCAACAGTTTGTGAAGTGTTGTGAGCATTTCTTATGTTACATTTTTAAGCTGACAGTGATTGTATAGATAGTGTTTATTATTGTGAGATTGCCTAAAAAACTCAAAATTATAATTTTGTTACTTTGCTTACTAGACACAGTATTTTGTGCTACTAAAAAGTACAATAACTGTCAGTTTGCTGCAAACCTAATGTGCAGTTAGCCTCCTGCTTATAAGACAGCACCCTAACTGAAATTGACCCTAAAAAGTGAACAATAAACAACAATATACAATATACTCTATAGGTTTCATCCTTCATTTATGTGTGTCACAAAAATGATGCTCATCAAGTGAAGAAATCAGAAAGATCGTCTCACATATCACTTCAGTATAGGTGCTATAAGAAAACAAACTTGTCAGCTTTTTGTCACTTTAAGCTTTTTTTTTATTAATTTCCTTTTAAGTATTAAATGGATAGAGCAATAACAGGTTACACATATTTGGGATCAAAATTTTCCACTTTGTCTGGCATTGATTTACACGGTTGTGGAAGCAACAGCTGATCGCAATGCATTCTGGGAAATAACCATAAAACAAATTCTGTGTGATTTGACACAAAACAAGCTATCTTGCCTACAGAACAGCATTCACATTGAAACTGCCTATAATGACTTAAAATACTGCCTCTGTTTGGATCAAACCCTACATTTCCCATTTGGTGCCTGATTCCGAATGCAAAACAGTCATTTTTCTTCATTAAAAAACAACTAAAGCATTTCAGACAGCTTTAATGGCAACAAAGCTTAATTTTAGCCCAGCTGCTCCTCTAGGCCATCACAGTTACATCATCACTAATCTGCAAAACAACTTGCCATTGTTTTGTGCTGATGGGCAGCTAACAATAGCGCCTGGCATGTGGAAATCGAATGATGTGCTTCTGTATGTCATTTTGGCTCCGTATGCTTTGGGAATCCAGATCTGTCTGTAAGTCTTCAGGTTTGAGTGAGTTAACCGTAGCCAGTGGCCATTATGGCCACTTTCTCATTATTCTCTCTCTCTGGCCACACACTCATAACTTGAAGGCTAGCGGTTGAGCCTGTTGTGATACGGAGCCACTGGCAAAACTTTCAAAACGTTACTTTTTAAATATCCCGTAGGGAGAGAGTCAGAAACCCTAAAATACAGGCTGCGGGTATCACTGATGGATGAGATGGTGCCAAGCTCAAACAAACATCTCTTCCTGATGAGATCTTTTATTAAAGGTAGGGTGGGCAATTTCAGAGAGGTTAGTAATAGCAAGCTAGCTTTGAAAGCATAAGATCCTATTTTCCCCTCAGACCACTCTCCACAGCCAAACCTCCTCCAAAATGCATGAACACATACATAGTTTGACAGGCAAAACATTCTATGATTGAATGAATGTTACGATGCTGCCACTTTCATAGATGATATAAATATATAGAAATATATTTAGACCACTTCTGTCATGATGAGAAGAAACTTTCAACCAGCTTAACACAATGTTTCTGAAAGTAAATATATGTGAATATAGCTGTTAATGTTAACCAGTTATTCGGCAGTTATTCTGCATCCCAACTGGTAGAGCATTGCGTTAGCAGCGCAAAGGTTGTGGGTTCAATCCCAGGGAACACCAGTACTGATAATGATATAAAAAAATGTATACCTTCAATTCACTGTAAGTGTCTGCCAAATTAATAAATATGCCCTGAAGCTCTTATTTATATGATTTTACAAAATGTGTTGTAAAGTCACAGATAAGAGAGATGGTTGAGGTTAAAACCTAATTGCTTTCACCAGGTGACGTACCTTGAGGTTTAGTGTTCAGTATTTCTGCTTCCAAGAGGTGTTGCTGATAAAAATGTTCAGTCTTCATCGGCAGGTATGGCCAGTCCATTAAATGAATGGTCATGCAAGGTTACATGTGATGTACGGTCATGGTATGGATATTTTTCATACGACTCAAAGAAAACAATGTATTCCACTGTATTGTATAAATGTGCAGCATTTATAATGGTGAAAAAGGCATTTTTTTTGTTATTATATGTATTTTTTTGTAAGAAAGGTTGCAATCAAGTATTTCAATTTCCAGTATTTCAGTTTTGTTCACTCATGTGATGTGTGTGTGTGCGTGTACATCCATCCAGTATTTATACTGTTATTTGGTACTCCAGTGTAACATTTTTCTGAGATCACATCCATGCATTAAATTATAACAACTGAACAGTGTGTCTGTTTTCTAACTGTACTGATATTATCCCAAACAACAGACAAATCATGGGAGCGACACACCATCACCAAAGATACAGACTGTATCTATGGCAACTGTTCAGCTGAATGAGCAGTAGTGATCCAGGCTGCCTTACTGAGTCCCATCCCTCTCTCTCTCTCTCTCTCTCTCTCTCTCTGCAGTGTAATGTTTTTTAAAGAACGATGTGCTTTAATACTGATCGGAGACCAGTTTTGCTGTCAGATAGCCACTGAATACAGGCAGTGTTTAAGTGCGGGGATCTGCTCATAAATCAGTACAAAGAGGAACTAATGGTCAGTGTAAAAGCAGCTCTTATTACAGCAAGATTAAAGCCTGGAATTTGGTCCTGAATTATCCCTTGCGTTCTGTATTGACTTTCCCCACGACTGCTGCTGTCTGATTGGCTGTAAGTAGAAGAGAAACACTTACTTCCACAGTCTAAGCAGGTGGCCAGTATTGGCATCAACAGCCTCTTAAATGCAGCTGTTCCTCTGGGCATGAGAAAAAGACATTGACTAATTTAGTATGATGACAGGAATTTAAAGGTACAGTACTTAAGCAATGATACTGTGGAGGAACTTATTCGTTTGACAGGAATGATCGAATCATTTATCACAACAGATTTTTCTTCTCTATTTGTGGATACAGGAATTCGATAACAGAAACGTCTCTTGATTGCAGGCAGCTGGAGTAATTTTCAGAATCAGCAAAAGTTTAGGTCTGGGGTGCAAAGAACTTGTGTAATTTTACTTCATTACGATACGTTTAGCAAAATCTGCCACAAATAATGTTGCATCTAAATACCTTTCTAAACAAAATCATACCAAAATCATGCACAAGAAAGTGTATGTGGCTATATAGAAACATACAGATTTGGCCATATTTGGTTATATATACTTAAGGTTAAGTTAGCTTTAAGTTAACCTATATCTGTATCTGTGAACTTTATATTCTCGGCTCTGGGTATATCAGTTGTAGGGTTTTAATAACTTATTATGCTTGTGTGGTCTCTGTGTGTTGTCAGTCTGCTATTCTTCCGCACAAAATTTAAGTGCAAATTAGCAAAATATGAGTGTGGAATTTTTATTTCAGTAAACGAACCGTCTCATCTGAATACCAAAAGACAAACTTCACCTTTTCATTTTCACACAAACCAGGAGCGAGTGAAAAGAATACAGGCCATGAAAAGAATATTAACTCCCAAATTTCTACAGAGCAATTTCACCCATTAAAGGCTGATTCTCTGTTTTGTTTTCAACACCAAAGAGGAAGACTTAAAAGCAACTCGTCTCTGCAGGGTTGACTGGCTGTTTCTATTAGTTTCTTCCTGTGTTGGGAGAGATTAGGTGGTTTGCAACCACACTGTCGAGAACATTTTCATGCTGGGCTAATTCTCAATAAATTCACACACAGAAAATTAATCTCCAGTGCCAGTTCACCATAGAAATTGCCTCTCCAGGATCCCTCCACTGAGCAGCGCTAAAATAATATTCATAACTAAATTTGCTGACTCTTTGTTAAAGAGCAGGACACTATTGGAGCAGAATTTTTTAGCATTAGATGAATGCGTTTGGTGTGAATACAAGAATACAAAAACTGCTCCATCGCTAAAGAAACACTGTTTGGCTAATCTTGTACATCAGAACTCCTGCGCTGATAGTAAGTAAGAACGATCTTATGATACAAACTACAAAAGACATGCAAAGCTGTGTGTTGGCAATCATTGCGCTTGGCTAACCATGAAATTGTGTGTTTTACATATCAGAAGATAAGACGTAGGTTTGGCCATTTCTGTTGCTTAAAAACAACAACAGTGCCTGCAAATACGCCTTGTGTAAGTAAATAAATCTTTAAAAATGAATAAATAGGATTTCCGTGGCAACAAATGTTTGATTTTTTTGATTTATGAGTGCTGGTTTTTCAGTCTTGAGGTCAAAGAGCCATCAGTAATTCCAGTCCATTCAGTCATACACCAATGACAGCTGTTTAGTTTGAATAGAATAATGGACTAACAATGGGCCATCTGATCCAGCAATCACTAATTATTGAATTATCACCAATGCTTTAAGTTCCAGGAAGTGCATTATTACATAGTTTGCGGCTGCGGTTATCATTAAGTGCTTTGATGATTTGATTTGAAGTTAAGCACTTGAGTTAGTGCAGAAACGGCAGACAGGTAATGTCTACCCTGCTCTCCTGTGAGACTGACAACGGACTGGAACAAAATCATTCAATCTATAAACTCTCATATTACCAGAACCAATTACTGTAATCAAGTCCCTGTTGTGTTGCGTCTGAAATGAATCTTCATCTTGACAATAGATGATGTTCAAAGCAATGCAAAAGAACATTCAATACTATAAAAATACAACGTGACACGGTTTTTGCGGCTACACATTTATACGCTAGTAAAACGTTTTTTGTCGGTTGTTGAATTAGAGTTTGGGGTAGCATCGTTTTTTTTTTAAAGACTTTTTCTTTTACGAAGACATCCCAGAAATACACCAATTATTCCACATCAAATTATTATTGATATTTCTTAGTTGAAATAATTTTGGTTGTTACTTTTAAAACTAAATAACAAATACAAAAGTTTCTGTAAGTAATAGAATATTCTTCTGCACAACAATGTTCTGCTGTAACACATATAAGACACTTGGTTTCTCCCTGTTATATAGATTTTACAGTTCTCTAATCTCTTCGATAATTAATGCTGCATCCAAGATAAACATTTGATCAGTTCTGTTTCCCTGGGAATCAAACCTATGATACTCTCAGTAAGCTATAAGCACTTGATTTACATTTATGCATTTGGCAGAGGTTTTTTCCAAAACAACTTAAAGTACATTGAAGTTATACATTGTTATCTGCACATGTGCTCCCTGGGAATCAAACCCGCAACCTTTGCACTGCTAACGCAATGCTCTGCCAGTTGAGCTATACAGGAGCTCAACAGAGACCATAGATAAAAAACAAGAAAATATTACAGAGAAATTTGTTTCATATTAATACCGGATATAAATAAAACAGAAGAGTTTACTGTCACTGGTATCTAACTATTTTCACTGGCTTGTTGAATCTTGTTGGGCTATATGTTAAATGCTCACTCTCTCTAAAAACAACAACAGTGCCCACAAATATGCGTTTTGTAAGTAAATAAATCTTTAAAAATGAATAAACTAGTTTATGTATTAAACTATTTACAGTATGTTAAATGCTCTCTCTCTTTCTTTCCTTTTCTCTTTCTTTGTAAGTCACTATAAAAAAGTCTTTGCTAAATGAATGAATGTAAATGTAAAGAGACAAAATGCATTTGAAATATATAGGGCATCACTTTCTGTGACATATTCACCCAGAGCTTAATTTTTCACCCCACTGCTTAGACGGAGGTTTTATATTGTAGCCATTAAATTTTACAATGTCTGGATATTTAAAGCTTATATTTCCTAAAGACTCTAAACCAATGTATCCACAAGGGCAGTACCCAGTGGCAGCTGTGGTTTACTTGTTTTTTAACTGGTGAGTTTCTCCTCACACGTTTTAACACAGAGGTCATGTTTTGAGTTTGGGTTGGCATTTCTGACAAAACATGTCACGGTCACTAGTGTGTGGAGAACTGTTATAAAGTGGTTTTTAAAGCTGTTTTAAATGTACTATAGACTTAGAACTGTTTACTGTATAACAAATAATTATTGACACCAAAGACAACATTACAAGCAAGGTGGATAATTGCATCATGAAAATTGCTTTATGTTCCCAAGTCTCAATCACTCTGCTATTGGTTTGCAATGTATTTCTTGGTGGTTTCTAGGGCACTAACAGTTGTTTACCAACCATTATGTGCTTATGTTCAGGTCCATAGATGTGGCTTTAGAAGTATGTCCATAGAAGGTCTATAGAAGTATGATCGTATAAGCAGAAGAAGATTAGACCAATAACCAGTGGGCAAATGATTAAGTACAGGAGCCCTTATTGCAAGAACCCATTTGGAGTGGAAGTGATGAGAGGGCAATTCCCTTAAAATCTCCAGATCTGACATTGAGAGGTTGAAATGAAGAATGAGGCTGAGCCCAAAAGTGAGACCTGCCCTGGGGGTGCACTCATTAATTCAATTATATAATTACAAGGTGACTAAACTGGCTCTCCACACAAAACGCGACCATCTCCTTCTCTGTAAATGGGGTAAGCTCTGTCATTCTGAGTGGCAGTAAGCAATCTCAGTGTAGGGGAAAAAAGACAAGAGCCTGTGGGGCAACGTATAAATGATGGATAAAGATGGCTGATGTCCTTGAGCCTGGGCTGGTCTTGGGGACCATATGGGATGATGGTAAAGTTACACTGATCTGAGCTCAGTTTGGCAGAACCTCTTACAAGAACTTCAGGAATTGGCTTGGAGGAAGATTATCCTGCATCAGTAGAATAAAGCGAGTCTGAGGAACAAGCTGTAGCTGTTTCAGAAAGCTCACAGTGTATTCTGTTGCCAAGAATGAAGGGTAATGAGTGGGCAGGAAACATCTGGGAGACAAACAGCCGGTTAAACCATTGGCTAGAATTCATAAATCCTTAGTAGCACCACAATATTGCTTATCATACTCCAGAGTGCTGCTTGTTTTGTATTAACTAAACCAGTCAAAATAATTCTTCCATGAGAACACAAAAGGAAAAGGCCTTAAAATGGAAAAAGGAGCCATACAACTTAAGCACTATATTCTACACTATATTCTATATGTGATATTTATGTGATATATGTGTGTTGAAATGTAGGCAGATGTATCACATCTGCAAATGTGCTGTTGTGCTAAATGTCAGCATGGCTGTAACTATGCTCATAACCATGCTCATATTTAACACAATAGCATTTTTGTTGACATGATATTGTGTGATTGTTATTGATTAGTGAGTAATTTTAGCATTGTTGCTTTAAATGGTTCTAATGCTGTGAATTATAAAGTTTCTCCATTTACGGCCTCAGCTACTACAGAATAAATGCAATACAATTAATATTCTTCATCTTGGCTTCTTGGCTTTTAGAGGTATAAGTGTTTTTATGCAGTAAGTCCCTGTATAACTCAGTGTTTTAGACTACAGCCTGAGGATACAGTACATTATGTAAGGATTATAAAAATACCTGTAAGAGCTTTGAGAGAATAACGGTTCAATATCTGTATAAACTTCAACACATTTGCTTTTATAAACTGCAGATGCCTTGAGTCAGAATTCAGCACAGCTGCTTTTCATATCAGGATGATTGGATAACACAGAGAGGGGCAGATGGAGAGATTTTCCTCACTGCGTTGACGGGATGCTGTAAAGCAACATATACGGAGAGGCATTTTTATGGTGCTGGCATTTATAGAGCATGAGCTGAAGGAGCCAATATTCATCGCTTCAAGGAGCCTTTGGTAAGAACCAGGAGCTGAGCTCAGAGCCAGACGTTTGAGAGTCTCATGTTAAATCGCTGGACTTCCTGGCACTACTGCCCGTGACCTTGGCAATGTCGCTCCAGCCGTTTGTGCTCTTTCATACTCAAGAGATCTGCCTCTCATCCGAACCTCGTTCGCTCTGCAGCTGGGGTCCATTTCCTCATAATTGTTCTGTGAACTGAACTCTTGATCCATCTGCGTGTGTTCGCTGCGATTATTAACGCGCTGACGATTGTATTTATTTGCGAGGTCTGCGATAGGCAGTGGTCAAGATGAATGAGCAAACGCTGGCTGTTAGATGCAATACATCTCTGTGCTTATGCCGGCCAAGTGCACACACAAACACACACTCAAAGGCCTACACACAAACACACACTCAAATGCACACACAAACACACACTCAAACGCACACACAAACACAAACGCACTCAAACACACACACA
>JBAJNP010002539.1:0-28014 GCA_036877545.1 Yasuhikotakia modesta
GAAAATTACATCTCTTTCTTGTATTAACGTCTACTTAGGCATATTAATTATTCTATAACAACTTTCCAACAGGAGCTGTAGTACATGTAGTATAACTTACCTGTGTGCTTCTCTGTGTAACTTTCCTATGTGCTTCTTGTTTCCCTATAGGTGCCAGTCAATGGCAAAGGGAAGACTGTTGTTAATTATAATGCTAATGTGTCTCTCAACATCCCACCCAAAACCATCATCGCATATGGTGTGATCGAGCTAGATGTTTTTCAAACTGGACAATATGGTATTGATGCTAGGTTTAATAATTACATTAGATCTTCTGAAGTAAATATATTTAGAACTGCAAAGGCTAAAATATGCCGTCATTAGCATGCCATTTACTGGGAGAATACGATTTTGCCAAGTAGGATTATATATTCCTGGGTCAACATAGCTTGCTGATCGCTGGAAAACATTTTTAAATTGTATACCCACCCCTAAACCTAAGCAAAATTTATCTGTAAAATCAAAGAGCAATGATTGGTTAATAACAGAAATATACAAATACCTAACCCTGGTTATAAGCCTAAAGTTCACTGATGAACTGTAAAGCTATCCCTCAAATCTGATTGGTTAATTTGAATGTTGTGCCAGGAACATCTTTCACTTGGTCAAAGCAGGAGCTTGGAATGTTGATGGAATGTGTCTGTTTCACCAGATCTTTGCCTGCTGGCTGGTGTTGAGGGAGGGTTTGAGGCTGATGGGCCAGTGGAGGCAAAGCAGGCAGATCTAGTCAACGCTTCACCGGTAACAAACAGCAACAGATTGCAGAAAGGTAAAAGCTCAGGCTTAACTGGGACACATTGGTTATTTTTAATAAGCATGTCCAGTTTCACCCAGTTTCGCATAATAAAATGATGGGGGGGGGGGGGTTATGTTTGTTTTCTATGCACTGGTGTTAGGAGTTTAACCTTCTGAATGTTGCATTTAGAATATACAGTATTCTCATACCAATAAGAACATCAAATACTGAGCCTTTCTTTTTGGTCTCTTGTAGAGCTTGAAGAACTACAGGGTCAGTTTAAGACTCTTTCTGAACTTCCAGCCAGCACACGATGTTCTCTGTTCCAGCAGATCTCTGAGCTCCTGCAGAACAGAGCAGCCATCAGCCTGCTGGAGGAAGCAGTGAGTGAAAACTTAAACAGACTTAGCTCTGAATAGAATATTAGCTCACTACTTATTGAGTACTGTATATACTGTTTTGCAACTTAATAAATAAAACCGTAAGTAAAACTCTATCATAAGCGTTTCAAAAGTAGAATATTTTAACACATTAACATTTTTAATAAAGCTAGTACAGTCCACTGTTTGCCCCTCCACTTTGCCTTTTAATTAAATTTGTGTAAAAATATCTAAACATTCCTTTAAATTTTACAATTAAATTAATCCAGTTTATTCACAGTCTAAGGATTTGCATGATTGTGTTGCTGTGCCTGTTATTCCAAGTTGTGTGACATGCTGTCTGTCGCTCAGCTAGAGGACATGTGTGATGGGAAACAGTCGGATCCCAGTCAGTTAGATGAAGCATCTGTGCAGATTGTACTGGAGCTTGTACAGAAGGCAGCTGAAGAAGGCCTTATGCACACAAACCCCTCTGAACATCCACGCAAATCCACTGTTCTCACTGCCACCCACCTGCTCATCAGCTCCTTAGAGGGTGAGTTCAGTACTTTTGGCTGATGTACTCAGGTCAACGTCATCCACCAATCACGTTGTGCCTGCTTGGGACGTGAATGTTATTGATCTTTTTCTAATCATTTGTGTTCTGTGTAGAGATGACTGACTCCACCCTAAATGTGCTTCAATCTTGCTGCAATCATGTAACCTTGCAGGCTCTGTTATATCTTGTAAGTGCCGCCATACTAATAATTCTCTAGCAAGCATTAATACTGCACATTATGTATCTATTTGTATTATTTTCCTTGCAGGTGAAAAATATGGTTTCAGATAAGAAGTCTTCTTTGAAAGATGAAGCCCTGGCAGTTTTAGCTGATGAAAAGGTTTTCAAGATTGTTCGAGAAGTGTTCAGTTCCTGTAATGTGACCCTTCAAAAGAAGAAAGATTCACTCATAACTGAAATCCATAACCCACAAGATTGCCGCCTCCTCATGATGTGCATCACAGTCAATGGGTTGGCATGTTTAGTGCCCCCTGTCTGAGTGGAGTACAATAGCGTAGCAAAGAAAACTGATTAAACAAACCATTAGGGTTGTTAAAGCCTCAGCATGTTTGCAGTGTGTTCGTATTATTTTAGTTAACCTCAGGAACAGATTCTGTTGAAGACCTTGCAACTGTTGTATGGATGACATAAGAAAAACTGTATAATACATAAATTATTTTTCAATGTTAATATTGAGGGCCCAACTACCCAACACTACTAAATAATACACAATAGATAATGTTTGTTTACATCATATTTTGACTCATTTGATTCACATTTTTGTCATCCAGGTTATCTTTCATTACAACAAGCTATGTATTCATACCAGAATATGAAAAATTTGTAGTTCAGTACTCCAAACTTAAAATCAATTTATTAAACGGCCATTTAATTCCAGAAAATACAACTCTTTATGGGAAAATAGATTTTTTTTAGTTAATATGCAAGCTGAATAGATATTGACGTTATATAGGCCTGAAATAAAACACAGGGCCAAAGAGATGGACACATTCATAACTACATACAGTCCAGACATGTCTCAAAAGCTATAAATCAAGATTGTTGCCTGTGATTGTGACACTGTTGGTTTGTTTGATGTTCAGTAATCATTTCTGTAACTGTCAAAGGCATGGAGTTAAATACAGTGCTAAGTTTGCATACAACACAATAACCGAGACCTTTGTCAGTAACAGTTAACTGTTAAAACTGATATTTACACAAGTAAAATCATCTGGCTCCTAGTACTTGTCATTAAAACAGGTTAAAGCCACTATAGATGACACCAATGAATAATTTACATACAGTAGCAGAATAAACTATGAGGTTGCTTACATTATCTGACATACTGCAGTGACATGAAAGCATGTGTCTAAAATATCAAGATATAAATGAGATGAACTTGCACTGTAAACCACGCTTTTAGTAATACTAAAATTACAGTAAGAAAACAGGCCTACTGTAATGCAGTTTTGGCTTAGAAATCAAGTACAGTTTTGAATAGTCATTCACAACATTCCTATTTGTCTCTGTCAACATTTTCCCTCCAAGTGACATTCATAAACCAATGTTTATTCAGTAGAAAATATAAAAGTTAATAAATAAGTACACTTCCTGTTTGTCTGTCATGACTGGTTGGCATAGTGACTGGTAGGCCTGGACCAGCAGGTGGCAGTTGCACCGGAAGTCCAGTTTGAACTTGTGTCCTGTGCCACTGACCAATCAGAGCTGCTGTTATTAATGGTGCAAAAGGTGTTGATCGGGTGCCTGTGGAGTCAGTAAACCCAGTTCACAGGGACCCACTGTGGTTCTGTGGTCAGCTGTTCCACAGCTGCCTGGAGTTTCTCAAAGGCCTTGTCCAGACTGTCATTAACTATAGTCAGATCAAAGTAGTGATTGTATGCACGTTTAATCCGGGCACTTTCGTCCACTGTTTTCTTCAGGTCAGTTTCCTAGGAGACAGGAAATGAGAACAATGTTATAAAGAAATTTAAGGCTTTACATTGCTCTCCATCATTCTGGGAGCTGTATTGAGTGGAAAACAAGAACCATGTGCATGAGACTGACTACTGACTACTAACTGTCAGTACATGAACCATGGCTGAGACTGACCGTCAGTAGCTTGGTTGTGATACCAGCATCTACCACAGCTTTGTGCATGGCCCGTAGTGTGTCCAGTTCTGGGGCTGCGATGAAGACAACGAATGGCATGAACTCTGAAGTCTTCAGCACCTTCAATGCCTGAAAGCAGATTTGTTAAATACTAGCCAAAAACTGTGCAAAGCTGTGATGCGTGTATCTTCAGATTAATTTTCCCCTCAAATTGTTAAGACGACACTATAGATTGTAATTAATACACTTAACACACATAAACAGATAAAAACTTTTTACTAGCGATCTTTCATTTTTGGACCCTGCAATGTTGAACCTAAACTAAACTTAGTCAGACATTTGCCCTCAGTCAACGTAAATCACTCACCTGTGGGTTGACATCCAGTATGCAGGTGCGGCCAGTGCGAACAACTTCATGGATTGAGTCGATTTTCGTTCCGTACAGATTGCCGTCATACTCTCCATGCTCAAGGTAGCGGCTCGCTTTGATGTCCATCTCCATCTCCGCTTTGGACACGAAGCTGTACGACTGGCCATCCTTTTCATCATCGCGTGGACAGCGAGAAGTGACTAAAAACCAAAATCAAAATTTTAACATATGTACCAAGACAAAGATCCAGATTCTGTGATTTTTATATATATATATATATATATATATATTAGGCGTGCTGTAAACTCACAGGGTACAGTAGTTCCATAGCGTAAAGGGTTTAAAACGATCAGGCGGTTCTTGAGGCTTCGGCGTCCCACACCTTGTGCACCAATCAGCACCAGCGTTTTTCTCTGGAATGGAGGCATCTTTGCAACTTCCTCATAGATCTGTAACTCATGTCGATCAAACTCTGTCAGAGAAAGAGAATTTTATTACATGTAAAATTTCACATTTAAAAAAATGGACAGTTTAATTATACAAAATTAATTTAAAAGAAAGATTTAAAAGATAATTTATCAAAGTCCACATGACCAAAAGCTCCAAAAACAGGTCAAAAATAATAATTAATTACATAATGTTTAAAAATATTATTTGAATATCATTTTTTTAAATATGCAAAGTAACTTTTAAACACTTTAGTCAAAAAGCCACATTCATTCTAACCTGCATTTTTTGCTGTTAAGTACATCATTTTCTTTTTCTTCTTTTTCCCAGTTAATGTACCACAGAGAATTCCTGAATCACAAATGAATTCCCACAGCAGACATAATATCCATTAACACGGGAAGAATAAAAGTCCTGTATAATTTTTAAGGTAAATCTTGTGAGAAAAAAAATATGAGAAAATGCATGAAAAAAAAATAATTTGCACGCTGTACCTGATCCATCCAAGTCTCTCCTTACAAATGCCTTCCTCTTCTCCTCCAGAAACTGACTGGGGATCAGTCCAGTATGGCCTCCATTAATGTTACATGCCTAAAAGCAAAAAACAACTATGACTTCACAAATGTATAAAGTGTTTCCAAGCACCAGACCACAGTAAAGATCTTGAAGATGATCCTGGCTCATGTGATACTCACTTGCCACCAGTTGGGGTCTTCCTTGTTCACTATATGCAGAATGTCTCCCTTAGAGAAAGCCAGACCCGCCTCCTTACAAGGAATCAGGTTATCAGTGTCAGGATTGTAGTTGAAATGAGGCTTCAAATACACCTAAAGGGAAAAGAACGTGTTATTCATGCTCACTGACAATTGAACTGTTTGATGCTGCTAATGAGAGCTGAAATACACAAATGTTTGTTATAGCTCGCAGGCAAAAGCAATTCACTAAATTATGCCTTTTTATCATAGAACTAATAAATATATTACACACATTTTGTACAAATGACGGACTGTATTTTTAAATGATGAATTGTGTAACATCTGCACCACTAAGGTCACAACATAATCAGGAAAAAAAAATACATCCTTTTGGTTGACAAATGGCAGAATTACAAACTAGTCAAGTATTGCCCCAAACTCACACAATTGGCTAAGCCACAGTGTGTCTTATTTTCTGTTTTTTTAAAATATTGAAAAAAAGGCACACTTCTTTAAAGTCCAATGGCTGATCAAATAAACATAGTAACATCTGCTTGTACTTCACCTAGTGCCCTTGTTTTTAATTCAGTAATGCCAGGGGCTAATTCCTCATTCAAACCCTTAGCCTTTTTAACTCAAACTAAAAAATTAGCTTGTCATTAATTATCAAGAACAAAATCAAGTGACATAGCATGTCAAACATGTCACAAACAGACCTTGACAGAAGTTTAAACATCTCAGTGGAGAACTACAGCATGTTTTCATGTGAAATATTTATAGATCCTGGTGGATCTTTATCAGTGAGGAGGACCTGACTGTAAACATACAGCGGTCATGCTCTGTACACAACAAACCACTGAATAAAGTTCATGTCTGAAAATGAGAACATTTGGTTTGGCATGAGGAATGACACCCTGTAAAGCCTCTCCCATGTTATTTTCCCCCTTCAGATTTTATTGAAGAAATGTGACTTTGAAAAGTGACTTTTTAGAAGGAGTGAAAACGGTAACAGTTTTGCAGTATTGTTTGTTGACCTAAATATGTGGATTAGAATTTGAAACAAATACATATTTATAAGACCTGTATTAAGACTAGGCTGCAAAAACATCAATTTCAGCAATATTTGTGATGTCACACATATTTCAACTCCTAACTTATATTTCAATGAGCCCAACCCTGCCTATGTTTACACATTGCACTGTTTAATTTTGAGGGTCAGAGGGAAAAAGCGTAAAAATAGAAAAAACAAATTGACTTGGACTGTTTTAGAGACTTTACTAGTAAAAATGTAGATTGGCCACTTTGAAATAAAGATTTCTCTGACAGAAACTTCCAGGATCTAGTTCTCTCCATGCCAACATCTTCTTAGAGCACAAAATACAAGTGTGTATGCGTTCACCTCCTTCTATATGCCCTACTTAGTCCAGGTTGTGTTATTAATAGAGATAACAGTGCTTAGTTTCAACACGGTGGCATTCTGAGTCACCCAGAGGGCAGGTCTCTCCCTTTAGCTCCTGAAGGGCAGAATCAGGCCACAGATCTGCTACATAACCCTGTTCAGGACACAGCACAGAACTGTACTGTCCCATAATCCCTTTGGGAGGTTTTACACAAAACCAATGTCAGGACTTTGGAACTGTTGAACCTGGGCCATTTACAGTTGTGGATAGGCTAAGCTTTGTACTTATAGCTTCTCATTAATAGGATACTATGTGGTGAAAGGTTTTAGTAGTTAATCCTGTATTCTTCAAATGAATGAACTCAGGGTAAGAAACCTGTAATATAATCTCATATAACTTCAATATCCCATTAATCATAATATTATAGTATAGTAATGAATAAAAACAGTTACCTAATAACGAACATATTTATAAAATAAAGGTTCATTTGAATCTTACCACACTGCTTACAGTGTTTTTGGCTAAACCATTTTCGGTTTAATAGTTTAGGGCAGAAGGCAAAAAGTTTTAATCCTCCATGGTCATAATTCTTCAAAGAAGTTGCTGTTTAAACAATTAATCAAGCAATTAAACAGCAAACAAAATCTACATTTTCAGCATGACGATATACTTTTGATGCCCAATTCATATATATTTGTACAAATCTCATTCATATGTAATGGTAACCCCCAGGAATGCTTCCTGCTACTCTTAAAAACTTACAAATTAAATTTTTTTTGTATGAATTAAATGAAATCGGAAAAGTTTGAGAAACAGTTGAAAATATTTTTATGCTTTCACTGTTCGAGAAACATGAAAATCAAGAAACAGTTCAGTTTTCCTGTGAGATCAGGTTGTATAATCTGTCCCGGGCGTTTAGCCGGTGGCGTGCTGACCTGTGCGGGTGGAGGTGTGTCCCTGTAGCTGGGCAGGATTTTTAGGGTAACACTTCCGTTGCAGTCCCTCAACATGTGCTGTAGCGCCATTGGATCCTTGCCCACCTCTCGGCCGTTCACCTCCCGGATGACATCACCTGCATGTAGCATCCCCTGCCTGTCAATCATGCTGCCGTGCATGACGCGTGCAATGACAAGGTCACCCTCCTCCACCCGGAATGTAACACCCTAAAAGAAACTACACCATAAATCTCAGCAATATCAGCACACACACTCAATATTACTAAATATTCCTAGCTGACCTACATTCATATTCAAGTGCACTTATAACAAAGGTGACTTATTTTACCAAAATACAAACATGGCTGCCTAGTATTTACTGCAATTAAGTAAACAATTTAGTTTAGACCTTGATAATAAAAGCATATTTATAATGACCAAAATTAATCTCTAATGGTCTGGATCTGAAACCAAGCCGTCAGTAGTACTTAGTTAAGTCCAAAGGGGACAGTTGGATCTCCTCTGAAATGGAGAACGTGTCACTCACCAGAGGCTCCCCTGCCTTCTTCTGGATGCTGATCATGCGGACCGTGTCAGCAGGCATGAGGGACGAGCTGGTCATGCTGGTGGAGGTGGTGCTTGTGGGAGGAGCTTCGTATGACTTAGAAGCCACTTTGTCGTGAGCTTCTAGCAAAGACTGAAAACAAGTGAAATTCAGCTTGTGGAAAACTAAAGAAACATACATTTGCTGTAAATTAGGTAAATAATAAACAACAAAAACATATCAAATATCAAAAGGCCAAATGTAATAAATGCAGACACTCACAGCTGTGACTTTAATGTTCATTTGCTCACTTAAGAGACAATGCAATATGTAAATTGTAACTTTTTTAAACCATACATACATACCAACACCATTTCTGTGAAATACAAAACCGCTTTCCCATACTGCAGATGCCTGTCTGTTTTTTACTTTCCTTTTAAACTTAATTCTATTAATTCTTTCTAAACTTTAAACTAATTCTATTTTTTACTATATATTTGCTGTCAAATTTCTGTGCGCTGAAATCTTGTCACTAAGACAATTTGTGACAAACAACAATAAAGTTCATCTGATTGTTGTTTTCACAACAAATTAAATAGATCTTGTCTGTTTTACAATTGTGCAGACATACGAGAAATATACAAACACTGAGAACAATGAATTAGTTAGTATTAATTATCTGAATAAGAACTTCTGAGGCAACAGTTTTGTTTCTAGTCAAAATACATTCAATAGACAAACACACACAGATCTGGTACCTGGAAGTGTGGCTCCTGCAGTATCTTACAGAGTTCTGCTGCGCTTTCATTTTGGATGACCAGACTGCTCATATCAGACAGGATCTCATTTACTAGCTCCACGTTATTACTACGCACTGCCTCCAGCTTAACGTCCTCCAATCGCTCATGAGCCTGAAAGAGAGTGGGCGGAGCCAAAAACAGCTTAAGTAACTTGCCAGGAGAAGATTAATGGATTAGGCTCAGGTTTTTAAAGTTCCTAGCATTAGTGCAAAACAGATAAACATCCAGGTGTGCTTCAGAAGTACCGAAAAACTATTTCAAAAAGTTTTATAAAAACCAATTGTCTGATAAATATATATAACAGAGTTCATAGAATTAACTTGCATGCAAAATCAGTCTCCCTGTTCTACCAGTTATCTGTGAAGTTACCAGAATTCTGTAGTTATGACTAATCAGATATAATAAAAATGTCTTTCAAGTGCGTCAGAACGGACTGAGAAAAAAAGAGAATCTGCACAGCATTAACCACATATCTAAAGAAGATGAAATGATCAGATGATGCGTTTAATGTTATGGACCATTTATTATTATAAAATCAACAAACTTACAGAAAGCCGAACTGTATATTTTTTATGGTAGCGCTCATTTTCAAAGAAGGTAAAGCTAAACCAGCATATCGCACTACTCAAACAATTTCACACTGCTATATAAAGAAAAAGAATGGCCCTTCTGTACATCACATTCTGTTGACCTATGACACAAAAACTGCCTCTGGCCCCCAACCAATAAATAATGTATGTGCAAAGGGTACGAGACATTGTGGCTATTATCTCAAAGATAAAACCTCCCTTTGATCTGCAGAAATTAGTAATAATGTTCTGAAAAAATATTCAAAATAATGATTCTGTGTCCATTTGGTTTGTCATGGTCTTCACATAGCCGCACTATAGAACTGAGTGAAGGCAAGAACTGAGACAAACGGGCAGTTAGCTAATACCTTCGCTAGTGAACGGACTATAGGGCTTTCCATTATACCACGGAGGAAGATGAGGTCAATGTCTTTGGCTCCGGTGGAAGGGGGCAGTTCCTTTAGGTTATCCAGGACCTGCTGCATGGCTGGGGGTTGACACAAAACATCAAATACAATCAAATAAACATGCATACAGATACATGCACTTACCTATTAAACCACATTGGGATGGACAAAGCAAGCATTCATGATACTGAAATGTGAACTCTAGAGGTAGGGAGGGTTTAAGTATATGATGTGTACTGTATTTAGCATTTTATTGATACACAAAACTGTAGATATGCTTGTTATCCCCTTGTATGATTAAGTCTTTAGAACTAAA
The DNA here is from genome assembly GCA_036877545.1 of Yasuhikotakia modesta. NCBI lineage: Eukaryota > Metazoa > Chordata > Actinopteri > Cypriniformes > Botiidae > Yasuhikotakia > Yasuhikotakia modesta. The sequence goes on from JBAJNP010002539.1 coordinate 10,286, forward strand.
GTTTGTAGTTAATACAGTACATAAAACATTGCACAAGTTTCTCTGTCAAAATACAACCAAAACTCATTAACATCTCCAAGATGCTTAAAACAACCTCTTATCAGTTTGCCCACCATCGCCAACCCTGCCAACACTATATAAAGCTCTCCGTTCTCCACCAATGGAGAATTACAAAAACAATCCCCATGTATTGTCACATCAGAAAACACTCCACCAATTATTTACAACTTCAGAGGCTGGTAAGGGGCATTTTCATCACGAAGTGGCTTCATTTGCATAGTACAAACGGTATCAATATCCATGGAGACCACACCCACACAGAGACCTCTCCCACAATACAGCGGTAGACAAAGTGGTGTGTCAGTGGAAACACATAGCTGAGGGTCATGCCTTCAATCTGAGACCCTTTCATCAGCACTTTTCTATAACAGCACACTGCTTGTTTACACACCGCATTAGACCTTAGTGTAGCTAGTATTGACTAAATAATCTACATTTGAGAACAAGTTCAGTGTGGCTGGATAGATTTATAAGCTCACTGTGGTTTCTCATTCACATTCTGGAGTGTCTGTTTAACAGACCTAACAAATGGACTGAAATTGTTCATAATTGCCTTTTTAAATGCATCACATCGGTTTTTGGATCCAATTTAATTACATCCAATGTAATCCAATGTATATTGTTACAGCCCCACTACATATTTTCCATTGGTTGCTTTTATAACAGACAGTTATGATATAATGTCATGTCTTGTTTCAGTAGATGCTGCTAAAATATATCATGCTATAAATCTGTAAGAAGCTCCAAGGTGCTTACCTGTGCCAGACTTTGCATTGGCAACGGTCATTATTCCTATATTACAGGGCAAACACACGGCTAAAACAAAATTTGAATGATAAGAAGCATTCACCTGGGGGACAGAAGCAACAAGACACAGTCCATTAAAATGCTGTTTTTTATTTAAATGTGCAGAATATTTGAGTATACTTTTTTTGTTTTTTTTGCTGCCAATTCCCACAGGAAACTCATATCATACATAATTTTTGCTTATAGTCACAGTTAAAAACAAGCTAGAAAGATTGTGACCAAGCTATGTCAGTAGGTGCACTTAGAGACATTTATTTGAGTCTTTTTTTGGTTATTGTTGAGATCCTGGTATTACTGCCACCCAGACACACGCCCCTTGGACTGTAAGTGAGGTGATACAGACAGGAACTTTACACATAATAGACTAAATTTACACAAAACAACCCCAGCATAGGATCAGTGGAAAGGCCTGGAAACACATTGAAAGAAATTCTGCCAAGGGTCTTGTGACGTGACAAATGTTATAATGATTTATCAACACATTTTATTTAGCCTACTAACTAACATGAGGTCATAAAACCTGTATTCACAATAATATGTTTCAAAGTTGCCGTTTTCATATGGAATTCTCCATGTCACTGCAGGATATGGTATTATTTTGAAACGACATACCAACCATTGGACACTCGCATGTCAACTTCCAAACAATTAAGCTCCATTTCATTTCATGAATAAAGTATAAAAACATGAATTTACAAGGAGGCATAATTGTTTTCTTAACTTTAAAGCTTAAAATGTACTAACCTCCTAGTAGCACTCTAACCAGCAACATTTTAAAAAATCCCCAGCGGATTTACATAAACCACAATACTCAACAACTGTTAAATTTGCTTTTATCATTTTATGTAATATGCAAATTGTATAATTAGGGTCTGAAAAGTGACAATGTCAACACATTTACACAGTATTTCTGTTTACAAGACAATAAGCCTATTTATCCATTTGAATCAAGTTAAAGGTGCGTGTTTGTTTTGAAAATAATAATGGGACTGCTTTTATAAATACAAGCTACATATAACTCGCCTTCAATGTTGACAGAACGTCTGCTCACTGTCTTCTCATCTGGAGCTCATAAAGGCAGCAGAACCTGTGAGGGGAAAAAGCAACATTTAAAGCATCCACAACTAAATAGTCCATCTGTAAATATTGTGTACGCTGGGTAAGCAATAACATTACCTTTCAAAGAAATGACCATAACATGTCAAAATAAGGTGCTTTTGAGGTTTGTTGACTGTTCAAAGTTCCTCTGATTGTAAATAAAAACACTTTCACATGACATGGTGTTTGCAACCACTGTTTTATAACATCCCATTTTATTTTAAAAGCAGAACTTTGAATTACATGTTACGACACTAAATGTATCAAGTTCAGAAACACCTTTAGAAATTGTCCAAATCATGATGCGCGTCATAAAGCAGATGCCTGGATTCTGATTGGTTAAAACTGACCACTGTTGTGACAACACTGTGATTACAAGCAAATATACAGATTCAGAATAGGCAAAGAAGGTCAATCCTGTTGTGAGCTATTACAAGACCTAAAATTAAAGCTCAAGATCTAGAACTAAAGTTAAGTTTCAGGTTCAAATAATCAGACAATAAAACAATTACACATAATTCATCAGAAGTACAGTTTGGATAAAGACTACATTTACAGAAACTTAAGTTTCATAATTTCCCCACAACCTACTGAACACTGATAATTAATGTACTGTACATTCAAGGTCAGATCAGATGCTGGCATTGCTAGTACTCATACTCTATACTCTATACTCTGCTCATACTCTACCAAGCAAGTGAGAGGAACAAACTAGGATAGGTTATGAGGCGTTTACTCATCTGTGCTTTGTGATTTTCTGTGAAACAGTACATTATGTGCAATTGCAGTTTTTTTCTCACACTTATAGCTGCAGGCCAAAAGGCTGGGGAGAACATAACTAGGCCAAAGTGTTTCCAATATAATATTCCAATAGGAATATGTAACTGAAAAGCCTTCATTATGATACATTAAAACTATTACAATGTTTTACATACCGCACAAAAAAAATACATAAATGCAATAGAAGGTGAGGTTTGATAGCAGAATTTGGTATAGGACTTCATACAACAAACTTTGAAGCCCACCAAAATCTATGTATTTTTCATAGATAATAAGATGGTTTATAAACATGATAATTTGTTAAAATGGATTAATCGTTCATTTGAAAGTATATTCATTCAATTATGCATATTTTAAAAAACAAATTGTGTTTTTTAAAAACAGTGAAAACATTTATTCAGCAACATGCTATTTATGTTGAACACAATTTGTTTTTGGAACTTGCATTTAATGTTTGGCTTGTAACAATGAACCACCACAAACATGACCATGTAGGTTAAAACTAATTTTCACTGGTTTCAGTATTTAACATTATTTAATATTTACAAAATGTAATTAAATATTGACAAAATATTAAAAAGTGTTTGTTTTAGCAGATGACTTTAAAGTGCATCAACAATATTAAATAAACATGAAACAGGGCTACACACTGGTAAACAGGTTACTGATCAGCCCCTTTCATTTCTTTTTAGCTTTCTTCTGTTAAGACTTTCAATTGCAAAATGCTACACAACAGAAAGCACTTTGCAGTACGTGATGTGTACTATGCCGTGTTGTGCATATCATGACTACTGATTTGACCTTGTGATCAGCTCACTATGCCAACTAGCAAAACTCATCTTTCTAAATGAAACCAAAGATTAAATTAAACAAGAACAACTTCATAAACAAAACTAATTATTAATCTCTCAAATTACATGATATGGATGTACTCCGCAAATTAATGAATTAAAACAGTTGTGAGATTATATTTTGTCCCAAAACACCAAAGTGAGCCCCCTTGAGACTGCATGAATATAATTGGGTTTAACTCAATGAGGACATATGTGACTTCTGTTCAACAAATACTGACATGTTTGTAAGAAGTTGAGAGGTTGTTGTATTTTCTAAAATAAGTAATACAAGAAAAGACCCTCTTTTTTTATATTTGAGGTCAAAGTTGCAAGGGGGTTTAAATGGTGCCTAAGCTTAATGGGTACACTTACCCTAGATAAATCATTTAACATATTTAAAAAGATATTAAGGATTGAATCCTTATTTAAAAGTCTGACGACTAAAGGTTCTGTAGTATCTACAAGTAAAGTGAAGGAGTCTATTGTTTGGTACAAAAACCAAAGACACAGAAACTTTAAACAGAAGAAAATTATAATATGGTGTAATAATTCACCATGGTTTCACTTACTTTTGGATTCAACATGACTTCTCAAATACAACACCACTTCTAACAACTTTATTAACCATTACTGGCGAGACTGAAATAAACTATTACATAGTAGTGCTAATAAACTTTACAGCAGGCAAAATGTAGCTAAATTTCCAACGTCACAGATTTGGCCAACACTTCTTTCATCCTAAAGCAAAACATTAAACAAGATTTAATCATATGACAATGAATTATAGCCCATCCAGACACAGTATAAACTTAAACTACGTGTTGACAAGCTCTGTAACCGACAAACACACTGCAAACATTTAACAATGGCTGCACTGTCATTTTACACATCTTATTGTTGCTTAATGCGAATGGCTGTCTTTGACCATTAAGGTTTCCACAGATATCGTGAATGCGCTTCAGTTAGACAGCTGGTATATGGATAGGAAACAGATTACAGTTAAATAGTTGAATCCCGTGTTGTAAATAAGTTATAGCAACGTTTGTTAAACGGAGCTGCTCTCGTTGTAGTGTGAACTCGTTCGTACATTGTTGACTGTCCACTTCCTCGAAAGCAACCATTCCTTTAGTGATCATGATAAAATGCCATGTTGCTAAAACGTTTCGGCCATGCTGGACCAGTATGTATACAATAATATTACGGTCCTATATTTTTTACGATGGCAACACCAGCGCACGTGCGGCCCATTCAAGTTGCGCGTGGGACTCAAGGCGCACACTGCTCGCGATGTACTACAACACCTTTCCCGCCTGTGTGAATGTTTTCAGCTCATATAAAGTTATTATAAGGAGATCGCTGTGAAAAAGTCGATTTTCTTTGATTTATGGCTTGGAGTACCTGCAACAGTTAGCCGTAACAGTGTAGCCACGGTGCGCTAGCACCAATCAGCTGTTTATTATTAGACGGCTAACTGGATTTAGCTGGTTAGCGCTCCAATCAAAAGTGTCCCAGTGTGAGACAGCTGTATAGACAGCCACGTGTAGACCCCTCAATGAACTGAACAGCTCATACAAAACACCCACACCTACAATCACAAGATATTCAGTCCACAGTGACTTACCTCACTGACCCCCGGGTGGATCTATTTTCCCGTGAGAAATTTAAAACCCCATGAATTACCAAAGCAGACAGAACAAGACACTTATCCACTCTACTGCTCTTTATGTCAGTCAAGCCGAACGGACTGACCTCTTTCGATGACGCCGTAGTGGATTGACCAATGAAAGTCATGGAGTCCAAAGCGGACACGCCCCTAACACAGTAGGCTGTTACGTAGAATTACTGTAATAGCAATGCGCGTGCGACTCATTTGAGAAACATGAGAGTGCATAATTTCTCCACCCTATTGTTTGCTTTGCTAGTTGTAGGTGTACATGACCTTGCAATATACTTTTAAATCATTTTGATAATCATTTCCCTGGCATAAATTGTTTTATGATTACGGGACTCAAAGTAACAGGGTTACTTTAACACATTCTGTTATATTTTTACTTAGATTTATATTTATTTATGCTATGCCATTATTGCCAATGCAGTGCAGATTAGTTTACTAAAAACTAAATAACTAATAACTAAACTTTGTTTTATAAGGACCTTAATAAAGATATTATCCTACTGGGTATTTCAATGGACAATGCACTGTCAGTCCGTAAAATAAACCCAAACGCCCAAACGCCCAAGTTGATTGCCATTTTAATATACATGGATGAATATTAAATCTAGTTTAAACAGTTTTCATCTATTTTATTATGTTACACAATTAAGTTACAGTATCAGCAGTCAGAGTCAGGAAGAGTGGTCCGATATCAATTAATGTATGTACTGTGTATATTACTGTACTTAAAAGATCATCAGACCGCTGAATGGCGCAGTTGACGAAGCAGAATCAGTTTTCTAATAAACAAATGTTTTAAAATTGACACTGATTTAACACTGACTTCTACATTGCCTGTACCACACAAGCTCTCTGTTTATCTTCGACCAGCAATACATATTTATACATATGAATACATATTTATTAGTAAGGTTTAAAGCGGCATACTGCCACCCTCTGGTCAGTGATTTGAAAATCTTGCGTCACCAAATGGACATTTCGTTGAACCTGCGAAAACAAAATCCAAAAACAAAATGTTGTTGAAGGTAGAAGAGAGTGAGGGAGTTCCTAAAAGTCTGCTTTTGTGATGTAGAGAACAACTAGCTAAGGTTAATATAAAAACCTGTTTAACTATTCCTAATTATTAAAATCATTAAGCAAATATATAATTAAATAGGAGGAGGCAGTGCTAATTCTAACCTGATGTTGTCATGGTTACCGTGTGGTTCCATGTACACTGGCTCAAGAAGGTTTTCTGGTGACTCTCTCTGCAGCACATCCAGAAATACAATGTCAGGACTGGCTCTTCTCCCATACCTTAGACAGATTAGGACAGTCAGAACACTTATATTATCAGAGGTAATAATACAACTAAACAACCACAGATTTTACTATTTGTTATATCAAATAAAAGAAATAGAACATGTGTTATTATTAATATTAATATTTATATATTTAATGTGGACTATATATTTCCATGCATCTGGGAAATGCTTTTAAACCAAAGAGACTTTAAGGTACACACAATTTATCAGCTATACAATTTATGTTTGTGTTGCAATGCTTTATCAATTGAATATATAAGCTATGTTTGCTGTGGAGTCAACCTCATATTAAATTGCAAAACTACAGAATGTCATACAATATTATTACTCAAACAATAAACAAGAACAGCAGTTTCATCCTTCTGTCATTTGTGTTTCTAAGTAATCAGTTGTGTCCTGTTGCATTATTTCGATGTAGTATCAGTTCTGTCCATTGCACCTTTAAGCCAAGATGAAGTTGAGGAACCGGACTCTGACATTCTGATGTGACATTCTGTACATTTGCCTTTTTCCATCTTTTAGTCATGAAATACATCCTAATGCCACAGCAAACACAGCAAATTGTCCAACAGAAATCCTCAATGTGATTTCTATAAATTATTAATTGACTCATTTTAAACATACCTATGTCGTGAGATGAGATTGATGTAGTGTCGCAGTGCAGAATAATATTTGGCCAGGTTGTCATGGTTGATTTTGTTCCGTGTGTGTGGATAAGCATTTGTGACTGTTAGAACTAACAGCACAGCAATGGGAAAGAACATCACCCGATGAGAATGCATCTGGAAAACAGTGACATAAAACAAACACACAAGAACACAAACAAGTTTAGCCTGGAACAAATAATGCAAAAGTCTGATATGACCATCTTAAATAAACACATTTTAAACAAAAACTATCTATCTATCTATAGTCTTTTCAAAATGTGTTGAACAATTACTTTTGTTTAACTTACAAGCAGAAATCATAGCTAGTTGACTGTTATTATTGGTGTTATTAAGATTATTATTTTTAACTGCAGGGAATATTTCTCTGGGATGTCTTGTTTTTTTTCAATATATTAACTATTAAGAAAAACACAACGTGGCTACAAAAAGAAGCTATTACCATTTACGCAGTTATCCCCAGTTGCAAAAATCCAGTTGGCATAGTTAGTACCTATATCGTGCAAATTGTCAAAATAGGAATTTATAAATGTGTTATAAAAATGTGAATTTATAAATGTGTTATATAAATGTGAATTTATAAAAAAAAGTTATAACTGACGGTTTTCTTTAGATGAAAAACGATGAATTAAACTACATACCTTTCTCGAATGACTGATTGAGGATTGAGCGTTTGATTGCCAGCAACTGCAACTGCTCGTGTAACAGGTCTGAAGGTCTTTAAATACAGCGCTAAACACAGCAAGAAGGCGTGTTATACTTTCGTAGCTTTTTGACGGGTAAATCCTTTTAGAACATGTGAACAAACCCTCACGTGATAACAAACTTGCCAAATAGCAGAGTTACATACACTTTGTTAAACAGAATTAAAACACAGATTGAGCACCAATTTATTGAGTTAGAAATTAAATAGCTCATTCTTTATAACAATATATTACATTAACTTGTGATAGTTTAATTACAGGCTTAAATCGACCTTCAACATCAAATAAATTAGTTATTTGGGTGATTTAATAAAGCCATACAGAGTTACTTTATACTAAGTGACCTTGTGTCATCTTAAGATCATAAGATGACCAACCCTTTGCTGAATTCCAATCACTCTGTGTCTGTCACATAACATCTTAACCTGACGAGCTTCTGCTCAAGTACCATAAATTGTACCTTTTCTCAGACTTCTTTCAGGAGCATAGTAAAGTACCAGCTTAACTTGGTAAATAACTAAGGTCAATCACATCAGTTGATTGAGTCACTGAGAGTTAACCAAATATAGTGATTGAAATTGCTGCTGACATAATTTTCTGTCAGGTTGATCAGGCATGGTGAACATCACAAAAATAAACCACACAGCGATAAAGTAAAGTTAATTTTTTTTAACTTAATTTTGCTTTTATATATTTATTTGTATTTCCTCTAGGAACACAGACCTGTATTTAAGGAACAAACAAACACCTCTAAGTTTTATAATATTTAACAAAAAAGGACACAGAATTTAAACATGAAACTTAAAATGTTTAGGCATCAGCTGTCAGGAAGTAATCATCCTGTAGCATCTGAGGAGCAGAAAGTCTTTCTGAAGAACTCAGCAGTTTCGAGAGGAGGGTCTGCAGGTTGGCATCCTGTCAGAGACAGTAGATGACTCTAAACAATGACAAATGACCAAGTTTCAACTAATATTTATCAGCTATTTTGAAATTCTACTTACCAGATGAAATCCAGAAAAGTCCACATTTTTAAACTCACTCTCAAGAGTTGCACTGAACTCTGGAACATGCAGCTGTAAACATCATTTTTCTTTAGTGAATTGGGAGGGATGACAAAAAATGACAATGAAAAGAGGACGATTGGTGTGATAGTTTCTACCCAGAGCATGATGCCTCCAAACGCATATATGTCAGTGGCTGGGGAGGGTGGCTGACCATGCCTCAACTCTGGGGCCACCAGGCTGATGGAACCAGCAAACATTCCACTGTCAGTCGCCCTCTGCTCCTGCAATACCCAAATCATTCACATTAACAGTTAGAAAACATTAACTTCTAATGCCTAACCATTAAGAGTGAATATATTCGGTTTCTTCATAATGTTGCTGACTTGTGGAATTGGTTATTCCACTTACAGGTGTCTTTGTAAAATCATAATCTCCCACAACGGCTTTCTTTCGGCCGATGACAAACACGTTGTTGGGATGCAGAGATGCATGAGTGACAGATGCTGCATGGAGGCTCTGTAGTCCCAGAGCTACGCCTCTCATCACCTTCTTAATCTCCTACAAGGGCCATGTTACCACATCAGAGGACAAAGAACAGGATTTTTGCACCTTTTTAGTAATGTTGATAAACTGTTCATGTTGCTTTAGTCTACAAGCTTTTGAATACTTTTGTTACTGTATACTGTAAAACACATGTAAAGTGATTAAATGTCCAACAAACTTTACAATGCTGTCTACAATCCTGCACATTTTGAAGTGATACGGAAACTTACAGAAGAGGACAGTGGGGAAAATTTTTGAATGGCTCTGAGACTTCCATTAGAATAGTCTGGAACCATGACGTATGCCAGCGGATCAGACTGGATAAAAACAGAACATTTTATATATAGACTGGTATAAACAGCATTAAAACTTCACCACACTATGTAAAGTGTAAAAGTAGTGTAATAATAAAGACAGTGTACCTTGCCACAAAACAGCGCCAGAAGAGACACTGCTGTGGTTGGATTCAGCTGCTGAGCTGTGTGATATTGGGCAGCTTGTTCAAGCATCTTCTTCTCTGACTCTTTATCCACAGCATAGCACTGAAAATAACTTTGATCATTAAATGTTTAAAGATAATATGCAGTAATATTTTTGTAGCATAGAGACACTTCATCCACACGTAATGTATAAATGTCATTGCATTATGTTAGAAAATATAAAATACTATTTAAAAACACTTCAGTGTAAATCAAATAATCTATATTATTATTAATCGCAATTACAATATTAAGAAAATATAAGCAATTACAAATTTCTTCAATCATGCAGCACTAATGGATCATAGCTTTAATTCTTGTAATGTTACTTGGCTAAAACTTATATAATTAATATACTGGGTGTGACTGACCTTCAGGACCACCTTCTGCCCCTGAAAGTCTGTGCTCAAAAGAGGTCTCCTCCCACTCAGCTCTCTCATTGGCTCTGCGTCAAACATGTCTCTGTCCAGGCTCTTCAACAACAGCCCTGCAGTGCTCTAAAACATATGCAGAACAGTGACCATCCAAACAGTTTAAACTATCATCCAGCATCAGTGTTCTTAATTAACTTAATTAACTATATATATCTTAATTAACAAGCTGAATACAGAGAGTTCTGCTTTATAGCATTATGTCTGAGCATAAACTAAATCACAACTAATAATCCACTTGCCATGTAGCTGCTTATATCTGCATCAGGGTAGGTCATTGGCAGCTCTGGAAAACCTCTTTTCACCAGGTCACACAGCATTAACTGCACATCCATATGATTTTCTTAGGCATAAAAACTGTACTGTATTATTATTTGTGCAAACTTAAACTATATAGCAGGAGCAAAAGAAAATATTAAAAACAACTAGTACAGAAAACTATTTGTGTTATAACTGGCAGTATCCTGTAAGTTAAAATCTATACACATCTACACATACATATTCCTTCTTCTCATGGCTGATTTCTCGAAAGAGAGCATTTCTCGTCTCTGCGATCTCCTCTTTCTTCTTCAGAATCTCAGGCAGGTCCAGCTCCTCTGCCTGCGAAAAACTCAAGAAGTGTTCAACAGATCACTCCTAATATACATAACCAGCACTGCTATTTACTATTTAACTAATGTTACTAATAAATATACTGCATTCAATGATTAATACATCAATATTTATACACTCTTATCATGCTGCTCTGCATCTCTGTCATGTGGTTTATAAAAGCAGATTCAGGCAGTTCTCACCTCCTCCAGACAGCTGACCTCCACCAGTTTCCAGCGCAGCCGAGATCGCAGGCTCCTGATGCGTTTCTTCACTGAAAACAGCTCATCTAGTTTTGGAGGACTGCTCTGCCACTGCTCTACTTCCTGTTTAAACTGACGTTCAGATGGGGTGAGACACCTTTTGTTAAGTTTAATTAATTTTGTAGAAGGTCACATTAGCTTAAATCCAGAATACCAATCAATTTCATGATTCCAAAAATAATTTTACAAACTTGAGTTTGAGACCTATGAAGTTCTACCAGGTGCTTCTTTACACTCAATTCAGCCGCCACTCAGAGCTTTTCTTACCTTTGAGTTGAGTTCATACTTCTGCTTGATGTCCTGCAACAAACTTTGTTCTTTTTGGATGTCATGCATGGCTTTGTGAAAAGCATCAAGCACTATTTTCCTGTGCTGACCCTCCTGTTTCTATTAACACAATGAAAAATTGTATGGTCACCCACAGAAAAATATACATTTAGTGCAAGTAGGGCTTCAAAGTTCCTATCACTCTTAACAGTAAACCTACTTTAAAGCAGAAAAAACTTTGCATAAGTAACACAGAACCACCCCACACAATTTTAAGTAAGTTTAAGATATAACCAAAGTTACTGCATGTCTGCAATGCAGAGAGCAACGTGTAAACAATGACAGAAGCTCTTACAGAGAATGCAGCGCTGAGTTCCTCACACATGACGGCATCAGCCTTCATCAAGATCTCACACACCCCTTCAGCAACATCATCTTCAGTCACTGAAGTTTTCTCCATTACACATAAAAACTAAATATAGAAAATAAGCAGCAGCACACATGCAGTATTCTGATACTGTAAAAATAAAAAAAAATATCTCTCCATTAAAGCAAATGCACCTTGCTAAACCTGGCAGCCCAGTTACTGAGAGTCAGGAGAGCCTCGTCTGTGGCTTTTTGCATGTTATACAATTTTTGCTCTTTCTGTCTCTTCCACTCACAAAACTTCTCAAAAGAAAGCGGATCGATCTGCTCCTCTGGCAAAACTGAGCTAAACAGAGCAGTCAATGATGATCCAACTTCCTGCAAATGTGGACAACTCTGTTTTAAAGGCAGTCATTGATAACTGGAAACAGAATCTTTAACATTATGACACAGCTGCTGTTGAAAGAGCTCAGCTTTTACCGAACCCAAAACATTTTTTTCCCATCACACACCGTCAGTTTCTCTAGTCGTGCAGGAATGGGCAGTTTGTCCACCTCCAGCAGGAAGTCATCTACAGCAGCCGAGAGAGCAACACGAGCCTCATTTCTGCGGTTTACCAAACACTCCATTTCTCCCACCTGACAGAACACACACACACATTAAAACATGTTCAGTATATTCCACACAGCTCACCATACTTAGCAAAGTTAATAACCTAACAAATGCCAATTAAAAGCCCAATTTGACCTGATAAAAGACCATGAGTATATTCTGATCTAACAGAACTTGTACAACTGATTTATCATATTTCTGTAACTTTTATCATATGTATACTTGTGTACATATGTTTGATTTATTCATTTATCTAGTAGCCATCTAGTTTATCTAGTTTTTTTACTCACAGATTGACAGGCTTTAAGATTCTCTAATGTTTGATCATAATCCTTCCACATACGCTCCAGCTTCTCTGCGCTCATAGGTGTTGAGATCCTGTAGTTCATGATGACGGTAATGGATTCTAAAAGATGATTCTCAACAGTGGACGATGAAATACTCTCCCTGATTTTGCAACAAACACCAAAATACCACCAAATGAATAATCAAGATGTATACTACATACACTAAATTTGAAGTCCAATGACAGCACAACTCTAATTGTCTGGTTATAGCATGTATTAGAACAATCACAAATATCTAAATATACATATTCCTGTTTAAGTAAAAGAAAGTCATCTTTTAATTCCTAATTTATATTTCCTCAAGAATCTTGCCTTTGTTTCCTCAAAGAATCCACTTTCTTAGCCAGCTGGGAAATGTCATCTGCAACTGTCAAAGGATGATTATGTTCAACCTTCCTTATCTTCTCATAACTCTCCTTCACTGTCTGCAAAGTATAAACAAACCTTGACATGCCTAACCCATTGCATTGCCTAAAAGTCTTAACCAATCAACACCCAAACTCTCTCACAAACAGCAGTGTGACACAAGGTAATGCAACCCCACTGACACCTGGAGCTCCAATTTGGCCTCTTCTAGCTGCTGCTGCAAGAGATCTGCAAGCTGCCGAATGGCATTTTCTTCTTCTCTTAACTTTACGATCTCCGTCTCCTTCTCTTCCATCAGCTCTCTCATCCTCTGGGTATACAAACATTAATTAAGAACTACAATGAACATGTTTGGATGTGAAGTGGATATAGTAACAAACTGAAATTCATTTATAAAAGACTGTGACACGCGTTGCCACCTGCAGTTCAGACTGGGTCTCATTCAGCATCTGTTCAGGATCCTGTATGTGCTGCTCTGCATCTGCCTTTGGTGGCTTTATTTCTTGAATATGTTCCTGATCAATATTCAGCTTCTCCACAGGCCGGAGAGCAATAGTGGCTTTCTGCTCTCTAAGACAATGAAGAGTCAAGTGTTTAATTTATGTTACTTACTCACCAGGAGATCTTCATTTTGAAATGCGCATATATCTGATACCTGTTGAGGCAACTAGAAAAGAACAGATGCCCCTGCTATAACAATGTAAACTATACAAATGCTACCCTTAAGCATTGTTTTACAGAATATTTAAAGAAAAGCATAGACTGGATTCCTCTTATATTGTCTGTATATTTCAAAACACCAAATAAAAATTAAACTGAACACTTACTTTATAATTTGAGGTTTTTGGTCTGAGAATATTGGGCGTAGTTTGGGCATGCACCCCGATGAGGACCCAAGTGTCTCCAACTTTCTTGGAGGGCTCCTGGTGGGCCACAGTCCTGTGTGCTCCTGCAGGTTTACTGGGGGGATGGAAATCTCCCTGTTGCCTGGGAGACTTAATTTTGCAAACTTAAACTTCAACAGCTCCTCACCAATGTCCAGATTTCCTTGGAAGGCTTGAACCAGGATGGTCCCATCAAAGCAAACTGACTTTTTATGGACACGCAACTTTTTTCCTTGAATCAAATTTTGAAGGAAAGACTTCCCCTAGAAAATGACACATGAAGGCAGACACACACATTCATTCAACAAAATTACACCACAATTACACCAAACGTCATGTGTTTCTTCTTGCAACAGTAAGATATCAATATTGTATTCAATATCAATATTAAAAGCAATTAAAATTATATTAGGGATATTAGAAAAATTCTTCCCATTCTCTTAAACTGTTTGGTTAAATACCTGTGAGAAAAGTGGTGAATCCTCTTCACTTGACACATGAAATCCCCAAAACTTAAACTTTTTTGCAAGTCCTGGTGTCTGCAAGTCTTCTGGAAGTTCAACTAATTCAGACCGGCTAACAATCTCCAAATTTCCATAGTCAATGTACAAAATATAGAACTGAGCAGAAAGATGAAAAGGGTCATTTGATTTTCATGAGAACACCCAACTACAGCAAACTTATAAAAGTAAAAAAGCATGTTTAACAAAAATTTAAAAACATTAGCATTCATGAATTACCACAAAACAGATGGCAGTGATTGTGTTCCTTTGAGACCAAGGTTTAAAAAAATACAAAAATATGTTTGCATTATGATTTTACCTTGTCATCTGATTGTTGTTGCACTGTACACCTGTACCAGCTCTTGTCTTCTGTATACCGTGCCCCATAGACCTACACGTAACATACAAAATTATGTATAAAAATCACAGCTTTGTGTTAAACCTTCTCTTATTCAACCACAACTTGCCTTTTGTGGAGTTGGTCTGCCCATTAGTATTGGGGCAGTGGGGCATTTCTCTGACAGCACAGCATCGATCTTCTCATTTGATTTATCTGTCACGTTCTAAGGAATGTTTTTTTTTGACAGAAACATCAAACCATCTTAGACAGGATTCAGTAACTACAAACATTTATAATCTACACTTGTTATTTGCTGTAATCGAGGAAATTAGTGTTGCGTTCTTGAAGGACGAAAAGCAAAAAACAATTTGGTTAAAACAGTAAATGTTTTGCTCACCTGCGCCCAAAACGTGACGGCATCCACAACATGAGTGACAACAACCAGCTCCACTGGATCACAACAACGACAAACAAACTATATAAACTATTTCATATAGTCATATAAAGAGCAAAACAAGTAATAATGACTAACGCCGTAACTTACTTATTTCAGGCTTAATAGAATGATCCATGGCATTTACCTTCGATCACAATGGCAGCCATATTAGTTGTAGTTTTCTACACAACGGTCTTAATGACAACAAGACGGTTTTAATTGAAAAAAACTAAAAAAAAACTACTTACCAGTTTTGTTACTGTTGACCTGCCACAAGTCTATCGCTGTATTGTGGCATTTGCGCTATGCAAACTAATGTAATGTAGATGCTCGACTGTTTTGTCGTGTAACAAGAGTACAGTTTGTATAGTTAAAGAGCAGAGTGGGGAGCAGAACCTTTATCCAACAAGCCAACTTTTTAATATTAATGTGACCGCTAGGGGAGATCCACTCTGTTTAACTTACTTCCAAAGAGTTTCTCTATAAGCAATCGAAATAAAACATTGTAGTTTGCAACCGTACCTACAGTTATGGGTTACGTTATGTATAATTTAAGACAAAAAATCCATTTGACAGCAGTTGCAATAAACATTACAATTTACTATAAATTGACTTTTTAAAAGAAGGCGTTTTGAAGCGCGTAGAATTTGTATGTGCACATGACTTGAACATTACATATAAAAATAAGACTTTTTGATGAAATATTCATTTTCGTCGCATAGCGGTTTATTGCGGATCGATTGTTTAAAAATGACGGAGCGCATTGACAAGTCAACCAGGTGAAGATCACCTTGACTTTTCAACATAATCCACAAAATAAGTACTTTAATGTTTTGAGTTTATTAAA
Organism: Yasuhikotakia modesta; assembly: GCA_036877545.1. Classification (NCBI taxonomy): domain Eukaryota; kingdom Metazoa; phylum Chordata; class Actinopteri; order Cypriniformes; family Botiidae; genus Yasuhikotakia; species Yasuhikotakia modesta. The sequence goes on from JBAJNP010002539.1 coordinate 26,491, forward strand.
CTTTACTTACAGTGAATTAGTTTGCCATGGCATGTCCCTTCACAGACGTCCAAGTAAGGGTTTCATGAATTTGTATGTGTACATGACTTGAACATTACATGTAAAGCTGAATTTTTGTTGTCGATTTAGCTGAGAGGCTTGACAAATTAATCCGTCAAGCACAACAACTTCTGGACACCCCAAAAAATGAGACAGCCCGAGCTAAATGTAAAAAAATGGGTTTGGATAGTGTATAGGTTGTTTTACAGATAGTTTAATCACTGTAAATGTTGTTTTAAATGATTTAAATGCTCTGAAGGGAATCGTTAACCTCTGTGTTTTGTAGCTGCCAAACGTCCAAGTGCGCCCCCTACCGGGAATTATTATCAAGCCTGGATGCCCCTGCAAATGTTTATTCATCGTCTTCATTCTGGTTTGTACGGAAGCATATGTGTAGCAATATTCAATTTGTAATGCAATATGCAAAATGGCAATACAATATGCAAAATGACTATGCAATATTCAAAATGCCAATGTAATTCTGTATTTAAATTTACATTTTCCATCACCTCCATGCGTGCAAAATTTGGTGCAGAATGAAATTGAAAATTAAATTATATCATTTACATTTGCCATTTCCAACAGAAGTCTTGAGTTGTAAAATGCATACTACTTAATGCTTTATAAGTAGCAAAATTAAAATGAAAATGTATAACCCAAATTGATTTGATGTGTAACGTGTCCAAGCAGAAACAGTAGCAAAATTATCATTTAAATGTTATTTGTCCTAAATGCATTTACACTAACAGTTAGGACACTTACGATTGCATTGTAATCATGGCGCCGTGGGATGTGTAGCAAAATTCAATCCGCCTATGCGTTCCGATCTGACCACGCCCACCCTACATCAGGCATTGCGTCAAGGCGGGGATTGGCGGAAGTGTGTTACGTTTAGATCGTCTGAAACATGGCGGCTGGAGATCTGATAAGATCGTTGAATTCATTGGCAGATGAAGTGCAGCGAGAAGAGAGAAATAATGTTTCAGAAAAGTTTCACGCGTATGTAGGTGACAGGACAATATTGAATATTGCTACACATATGCTTCCATACAATCAGAGTATTATAGGTGAAATGCCATCTCGATTTAAGTAAAATATTTTATATCTAAGTGTCATTAAACTTTACTTTTAGAGGATTCATGTGTCAAAAAGTGACGCTCTACCGACGTCCAGGTAAGGATTTCATGAATTTGTCTGTGTATATGAATTACTTTGTAATCAAACATTATTAAGTTACGAAGCCCCGGAGGGGACATTACAAAAAAAAAGTCAGGTAGGGAAAAAAAGTCAGGTAGAAAAATCAGCCAAATATACTTGGTTCAGCTTGCTTAAACAGCGACTCCAGTGGCGCAAGCGGTTAAGTCTATGTATCTGTCGTTAGTGACGCGGTTTGATCTGTTCCAATCCGCATTCTGCCACCCGAATAGGTGGCATCTATTTAATAACTTTAATTATCATTTGCACGTATTATGTTATTATTGTATA
>JBAJNP010002539.1:28064-47346 GCA_036877545.1 Yasuhikotakia modesta
ATAATTATTTGAAGGTTGACTTTTTTTGTATTAAAAACATTTTTCTTTAATTGGTCGGATGAAATATGCTCATTTTTTGAGATAGGAATTTTGGGTTTTCATGTGCTGTATGCCAAAATAATCAATATTAAAACAATAAAAAGGCTTGAACTACTTCAGTTGTGTGTAATGAATCTAAAATATATGAAAGTCTAATGTTTATCAGTACATTACAGAAAATAATGAACTTTATCACAATATGCTAATTTTCTGAGAAGGACCTGTATAAGACAGAAAAGCATGCATCATTAAAGACAGAGTTTAAAATGTGTTTTTAAAAGGAATAATATTAAAAAAAAAAAAGGTTGTACTACTTCTGCACTCACTTCAGTGGTGACCTCCTCAAACGGTCTAATGATGTCCAAAATTTATCTGGCAATTTCCTATTCCTCTGGTGACAAGGTTGGCAAAGATGCATTAGTTAGTGCCAGGGTGGAGATTGTTTGATCTATGATTTCTGTGAATCTTTTCGACATGTAATATGTTGAATTCCACCTTGTGGCCCCATCCTGTTTCAACCGCAACTGCTCTAGACCCATCTGTTTTTGTGTTGCCTTGAGTTTGTCTGAAGCAACTGTAATTCTATGGAAGTACTCTACAATTGTCTTCACTTTTTGCAATAATGCTTGGACCTCCTTCAATGCAGCCTGACAATGAGGTTCAGCATATGAGCAAAACAAGGTATGTGGTCCCAGTTGAGATGGTCTTTTAGGGCTGAAACAATGTTGCTGGCATTGTCTGTGACACAAGCTACAATTTTGTCACCCACACCCCATTTATTTGTGTCCCTTTTCAGCTCTCTTGCTAGGTGAGCAGCAGTATGTCTTTCTGTTAAAGCAAAGCAGTCCAAGAGATAGCAGGTCATCTGAAAGTCCTGTATAAAGTGACATGTCACAGTCATGTAACTTATTATAGTCAAAGAGGTCCAGCAATCCGTTGTGAGACAGCATGAAGCACTCTTGATTTTGTCCATGACATCCGCTCTTAACTTGTCATACAGCATAGGCATTACAGTTTTTGATAGTGTTTTTCTGCTAGGTAGACTGTATGATGGGTCCAGAAGACGTGAATACTCCTTAAAGCCCTTATCCTCCACTATAGAAAATGACTGAAAGTCACAAGCAATCATTCTCAACAGAGCCTCATCAAGTTTGCTATGTCTTAATGGGTCCTTAAAACTGCCTATTGAAGTTTGCTGTTGTGGCCTCCTTGGCCTAACTGCTCCTTGAATGGTGGTGGGTGCTGCTGGTATACTGGATGCTGCAGATGTGGTCAGTGTGCTTGCCAAAGCCTTTAATGGTCCAGTAGAAGACGTGCTGGTGGTAGAAACAGCTGCTGCAGGGCTATCATCCTCAGTCTCTGCTCTAACTTGTGCTAACAACACAGCTGGATGTGAGGATTTAAGGTGCCTCCTCAAATTAGAAATGTTTCCTCCTTTGGTTGAAAATGCTTTTGCATATGTTGCATTTTGATTCAGTGGCTGAAGTTGCCACAAAATGAGTCCAAATATTATTCCTTTTTCTAATGCTCATTTTCCTGAGGGGTTAAAAATCTGTCTGAGGCTCTTCTCTGCCTCTTACCTTGTGCAAAACAGAGGAGGATGGGTGGGTGTGGAATGGTCATTGTTCCCTTGGTGAGTCTTGAATTGTCCTTTATTTGAACCACTGGTTAAAACTTTGTTACCCAAGCACATTATATTTCTAAGTAATTCACTCACTCTCCAGTTTTAGTTCATTTGGGTTACAACTTGTTGAAGCTTATGCTATCGTTTTCATAACCATAACATTTTAAAGTAACAATAATCATTCAAATTTAAAATATTTTTTGATTTTACTTTGTCATTTTGTCCTTTTTGAACAGTCTTCTTATACAAATATTAGACCAATATGTCAAGTCTCCCTTGAGTTTAGAATACAATTATAATGCGTCATCGCAGTAAGGCACGTTAAGGTTTTTCATAATGGTTTTCTTTAGGAGTAAAATGCTTAACGCGTAATTAGACGCCTTACATATAGAATGATTATTATTAATGTGTTTACTGAGTTTGGTCTTTTAAATAACACAGTCTTATGGAATTAAGACGTGTTAAGCGTTTTTTACGTTAAGCGTTTTAGAATGTCCCGTATCGTACGGAGCCCCGGAGGGGACATTACAAAAAAATCAGGTAGAAAAAAAAAATTAGGTAGAAGAAAAAAGTCAGGTAGAAAAAAAAAATCAGCCAAATATACTTGGTTCAGCTTGCTTAAACAGCGACTCCAGTGGCGTAAGCGGTTAAGCCTATGTATCTGTCTTTATTGACGCGGTTTGCTCTGTTCCAATCCGTATTCTGCCACCCGAATAGATGGCATCTATTTAATAACTTTAATTATCATTTGCACGTATTATGTTATTATTGTATACTGTTTTATCATGTAGTACAATACTGAGGTGCAGATAATTGCCACTTTTTGCAATAAGTGGTATAAACTGCAGAAAGCCATGCTATTTAGTAATAAATTTGTTTATATAGTAACAAATATGTTTATATAGCATTTTACGCTATTTGCACTTAGTCCAAAGAAAATACTTTTTTGTTGCTGATGATGATGTCACATAATTATTCTTTTGTGTGGCGGTGAAGGCAGCCAATCACTGTGCAGCTCTCTGCATATCATTATAAGATTGTCAGAGCCCCTCCAGTGGCGCAGAATTTGCACAGAACGCTCAAATTCACCCATTAAATAGCCCCGCCATAAAATCGGTTTTTAAAGAGGTTTTTAGACAGCTTCTGGGGCATTACAGACTTAACAAAAGTGCTATTCTCTCTCTGTCACATCACAGAACAAGAATCTATACTCCGCTCAACCACTCTAGGTCACCTTTAATGTCCAAATGGATGTAGTGCACTAAAACTTTATTATGACGGGAGAACTTTGTGGGCATGTAACGCTGAAAGCGTTCAAACAAACATTCCACATAACTTACCATTGAGAAACATGTGAATCCAGCCTTTGCTGAACAGGTTCTTCCTCTAATTCAGTGTCCCCCTCTGGTTCGGGCTCAAACATATAAGGCTGAATCTGCGCCATAGCTGTTGGCCTGTGTGTTTGGGTCAGTAAATGGTTCTGCATATGTTCAGAAGCCAAGCGACGACGTCACATAATTATTCTTTCGTGTGGCAGTGAAGGCAGCCAATCAGCATGCAGCGCTCCGCATATCATTATAAGGTTGTAATAAAATAGTTTTTTTAAGAGGTTTTTAGACAGCTTCTGAAGCATATTAGAGTTAAGTTACATAGTTGGTTAAGTTACAGACTTAACCAAAGTGCTATTCTCTCTATGTTACATCACAGAACAAGAATCTATACTCCGCTCAACCACTCTAGGTCACCTTTAAAGGATTAAACACAATTAATTTAGAACAACTTCGTTACAGTATACTCGATTACAATCATAAGGCTATTTTCATGCAGAAAAGTGGGACACTGAATTAACACTGTTTCGGTACTGTGGTCCAAAAGTGTTGTTCCCCTAGACTTGGTTTCCTAAAGATCTGTCCAACAGCCTCTCTTGTATCCTGGGGAAGAATGCGGGATGTATCAACACTGAAATAAATCTGAGAAGTTTACCCCCAGTGTTTTCATATTGTTATCTGTGCTAAGGCGCTAAATCTGTGGATGCTGCTAACGTTTGTTTACATAGCCAACGCTAGCCGTACACACATCAAAACGAATATGTTCTAATTTTAACACTTAAAAACAACTATATAATCTAACAATGTAATAATTACACCTTGTAATGATTGTATCTTGAACTTCAAAACGTCACTGCTGTAATAACATTAGCGGGGGTAGGCTTTTGGAGGTGTCGGACCTATACAAACTATGTTTTCGTGTTGTTTTTAATTTTCGTGAGGAGGGGCTGAGAGGCTCATGACGTAATAAGCCCCAGCTGTCCAGCTTGAGCCATTTTCAGGCACTCATTTTTAAAGCATAAATTTATATATTTGAATTTTAATAAATACATTTAATTTAATAAATTTAGAAACTTGAAAAAAAAAAATATATATATATATATATATATACTAAATTTATATACTATATAAATTTATATCCACTTACAGTGGTTCAAAATGTCTGGATGTCTAGTTCTTTAAGGCGGGAATACTGCCGTTTTCCGTCAAGACTAGAGAAAAAAAAAATTGAATCTAGGTCCTCTTTAAAAAGAAAATTATGATAAACCCGATCAAAAGCTTTCTCCTGTTCTAAGCAAATTAAACCAACATTAAGCTCATAGCATAATGCTCTTTGTAAAGCTTACTAAGCTCCTAGTAAAGGAGATCAAGTCTCAAATCAGAAAAAGATTGTCAAAAATTTACCGTTTCAGAATGCAGTAAAACAGAACTGTATGAATCAATGTAGATATGAAAAGTTTAATTCCATTAGTTAAAGCCTTTGAAAGAATTTTGTAGTCCACTCCAAGTAAAGACACAGGATGCCAGCATCTAATGTCCTCTAGGTCACCTTACTTGGGTAACAGGGTGATCACAGCTCTTCGAAGACTCACTGGTAGTATACCTGTTTCAATACATTCCATAAAAACAGAAAGCAGATCATTTCCTATTACTGGCCAAAACTGTTTATAAAATTCTGCATTCAGTCTATCAAGACCAGGCACTTTGCCAGAAGACAACTCCTGAACAGCTATCGTCAGCTCATTGAATGTCAGCAACTCGTCCAGTGTAGATTTCTCCCCTTCTGAAAGACGAGGTAGGTCCTGCAGGAGCCGATCAACCATCTTGCTGTCACAGGGTTCAGCTCGGTAGAGATCCTTATAAAAAGACATGAGAAGTGATTCCACATTTATCAGTAATTTTCCTTTCACCAGGAAGTTTTAAACATCATAAAAGCTCTTTGTTCACAGTTCTTTTCTCCAAATTAAAAAAGAAGGATGTTGGAGCATCCATACTCTTTAAACTAGAATATTTTGCCCAAAAAGGTGTTTTCTTGGCCCTTTCCTCAAAAAGATTCCATAGAAGGAGTTTATTCCACTCCAGAACTTCAGGGGCATTCAGGTTAGATTCTTCAAGTCAAAGTCAACTTTATTGTCAAATCTGCCATATGTACAGTACATACATACAGAGAATTGAAATTACGTTACTCTCAGACCCCAGATACACAAGATTAGCAACAAGTACAAACAAGCTTATTTACAAAATAATAAATCTATATGTATATAAAAAAATATTTAAAAAAATACAGATTTTACAATGAAAAAATACAGATTTTACAATGAGGACGTAAACCAGAGTAGAGTGGCATCATACAATTAGATGTATGAGATAAAGTGACTTTAGATAAAGTGGCRATGGCAAATGATAGTGCAAAACAGTTAAATGGCAGAGTATAGTGCAAAACAGTTAAATAATCAGTGCAATTTTATGGTGTAGTGCAAGAGCTTAATAGTCTGTGTGTGTGGAGACTAATACTCAGAGAGTCAGAGTGTATGAGGTAGTGAACCGGGGGGGTGGGGGAAGAAGAGCGGGCAGTGTCGGGAGGCAGTGTCCTGACAGCCTGGTAGATGAAGCTGTCCTTCAGTCTGCTGGTCCTGGCCTGAAGACTGCGCAGTCTCCTCCCTGATGGCAGCAGACTGAAGAGGCTGTGTGATGGGTGGGAGGGGTCACCAGGAGGGAGGGGAAAGAAACACCAGTGATCCTCTCAGCTGCTCTCACTATGCGTTGAAGTGACTTCCGGCAGGACGCATTGCAGGCGCCGTACCACACAGTGATGCAGCTGGTCAGGATGCTCTCAATGGTGCCTCTGTAGAAGGTGCACATGATGAGAGCTGGGGCTCTGGCTCTTCTCAGTTTGCGGAGGAAGTAGAGTCGCTGCTGTGCTTTCTTGGTCAGTGCTGTGGTGTTGGCGATCCAGGAGAGGTCTTCTGTGATGTACACACATCACAGCATGCTGAGTGTGCATTCTCCTGAAGTCAACAACAATCTCCTTCATCTTCTCCACATTCAGAGAGAGTTTTTACTGCACCACCTGGCCAGGCGGCTCACCTCGGCCGACCCGTACTGCCTGCGGTCTCCCGGTCAGGAAGTCCAACAGCCAGTTGCACAGTGACATGTTTAGTCCCAGCTGAGACAGTTTATGGGTAAGTTGGTGAGGAATGATAGTGTTGAATGCTGAACTGAAGTCTATGAACAGCATTCTGACATAAGAGTCTTTTTTGTGCAGATGTGTGAGTGCTGAGTGGAGGGCAGTGGTGATGGCATCATCATTCGAGCGGTTTGACTGATATCCAAACTGGTAGGGGCCAGGGAGGGGGGGAGGACAGACTTGATGTGTTGCATGACTAGCCGCTCAAAGCACTTCATAAGAATGGGGGTAAGTGCGACTGGGCGGTAGTCGTTGAGGCAGAATGGGGATGATTTCTTTGGGACTGGAATAATGGAGATTGCCTTGAAGCACGTGGGGACAACAGCCTGACTCAGTGAGATGTTGAAGATGTCTGTGAAGACATCAGTGAGTTCTGCTGCACAGTCTCTCAGTACACGTCCGTACACGTTGTCAGGACCAAGAGCTTTTCGTGCGTCGATCCTGCTGAGGGATCTTCTCACGCTGTCCGTGGATAGTGTCAACCTCTGGTCGTCGAGAGGAGGTGGGGTCTTCTGTGCAGTAGTGTTGTTGAGTGCTTCAAAGCGAGCGAAGAAGATGTTCAGCTCATTCGTGGAAGATCGTGAAGGACCTCAGCCATCCCAACAACAGTCTCTTTCCACTGTTGAGGTCAGGGAGGCACTTCCGCTCCCTGAAGACCAGCACTGAGAGACTAAGGAGAAGTTTCTTCCCTCAGGCTATCCCACAGTCTCTCAATAATGTTTTCTCACTGTAGGACTCTTCAATATTGCTTGTGTCATTTGCACATCCATCAATGCTGTTGTTATTATTATCATTACTATTGTAATGTCTGTATTATTAGTGGGTTTTTCCATAACACAACCGGCTGTATATTTTTTTATACAACACAAACATACTATTGTATTTATTCATTTTGTATCCTTTTATATAGATATATTATATTCTTATTTTCTTTTTAGATTTCTATTTACTGTTATGTTTAAATAACATTCTTTCTTCCCAGGGTCAGCAGGCATAAAAGCATTTCACTACATGTCATACTATGTACGATTATGTATGTGACTAATAAAATTTGAATTTGGATTGCTAGCTTTGTTAATGTTGTGATGTTAGTTGGGTGTTCCATTCTCCCTAGCACAACTGCTAGTCCAAGATACATTTGATTTGTATAAAAAATTCTGAACAAATTGTAGTCTAAAGGGTGCTTTTATAACACAGTAAAGTGGATATAACACAGTTCTAGGTATCCAATGTAAGTTGATCAATGCCTTTCCTCTAAAGGACATTTTGGGCAACAACCATTTCAATCTGTCCAATGTCCCATCAATAACTTCATTAATATTCTTTCAGTTTTCCGAATAAGTGAAAGTAAAAGGGACATGTGTTTGTCAGTTATGGTTGCCCATAACCGAAATGTGACCTCAGCATTTAACCCAACCATTGTGAGTGAACACACACTGCATGTCGTGAACACATCCGGAGCAGCGGGTAGCTATCCCTGCAGCACCCAGGGAGCAATCAGGGGTTAGCTCAAGGGCACTTTAGTTGCTACCTGCCGGCGATAACCAGCAACCAACTGATTACAAGCCCGACTTCTTAACCAGTATACCACAAAATGTCACCTAAATAAATGACAAGATATTTTAAACCATTTTGTGACCAACTCATTCCACCTGGCAAGACCAAATTGGGGGAAAAAATCTCCCATTGTTCAACCAGGTAAGCTGCGTAGATGCTGCGTAGATGAAAACTTCCCATGACTATTCACAATATCAACCAGATTATTTATATAATTCTGCCCACTGATTAATATCATTACATCATCAGCCTAAGCAGACAGTTTTATTAGTGGAATAAAGTTTTCATTATTTAGGAAAGGTTCTAATGCTATTGTATAAAGCATCCCTGACAGTGCACAGCCTTGTCTTTTACCTCTACTTTAATCATAGCAATAAAATCAATTGGTAACCCAAATGACCTCTGAGACTTCAAATACATCTCAACTATATATATATATATATATATATATACTTTGTTGTCCATTATCGATCTGTTGAGTACACAATAAACTGATCTGTATGAATAACCTGTCCCATTAGTTCACTCAGTCTGTTAGCCAGGACTTTCAATCAAATCTTGTAATCTGTGCATAACAAAGCCACTGGCCTCCAATTTTTAACCTCTTTGAGGTCACTTTTCTTTGGGAACAATGTTAACAATGCTCTCCTACAACTCACTGGTATTCACCCTTCAGTCAAGCTATTGCTTAACATTGCCAACAAATCTCCTAGAAAGTGCCAGTATGCCTTGTAAAATTCTGCAGACAATCCATCCAAACCTGGTGTTTTTCCATTCTTAATACTTTGCAGTGCATTTAAAAGCTCCTCTACTGTTAGAGGATGCACCAGATCAGTACACAACCCCTCTGCCACTTGTGGAAGACCTGAAAGGAATTGATTTGTGGACTGACTCTCCACACATTCGCAGACATATAGCTTTTGGTTGGGTACACAATATCGGTATGAATAATTGGGGACAGATGTGGTCGACTGGTTAAGGAGTCAGGCTTGTAATCAGTAGGTTGCTGGTTCAATTCCAGTGACAAACAAAGTGCCCTTAAGCAAAGCACCTAACCCTCGATTGTGCTGGGATAGCTGCCCTCTGCTCTGTGTGTGTTCGCTCACAGAGGTCACATTTTGGTTATGGGCAACTGTAACTGACACATGTCACTTTCACTTTTTTTCACTTTCTTTTATAGAAGCCAACAGCATGTTTCTGAACATGTTTCTGAAAGAGTCTTTAGGCAGATCTATCCCACCCATGGACCGTAGGCACTAAATACCTTTTCTTTGGCTATTATTTTTCTCCAGACTGAAGAATTTGGATGGAGCATCAATGTCAGAAATACTTTGAAATGTACTGTACTGTCCTACAGATCAGGATGTGCAATGCTTTTATCTTTAAAAGAATCTGTTTGGCCTCGCTCACCATAAACTCCACTCAAAAACTAGAGCTCTACAATATCCTTCTCTCAATTGCTAATATTTTGAATAGTGTCTCTAGTGACACTAAAAGTATGCTGTTTACATAATTCTTGTATCTTCAACTTTACAATACCACACTATTGCTGTACAGAGGAAAATTGGCAAAGTAGTTTTTCCAGAGTTAATATTTTTTTTCCTGAAACATAGTTGTTTGTGCTCTATTTTGAGCATACAGAGTAAAATGTGTCAGTAGAGAGAGACTCCTCCCCTAACGGTTCTCCTTCCAAAGTTTGGTTTAACCGCCATTACAGTTAATCACGGCCATCAAGCGCTGCTGCTTTGGGTTTATTGTGACGAGCGGCTCCAGTTGTGCACCACATGTATCTGACTCGATATAGAGTTAAGTTAACGTTATGCTGGATCTATTCGGACAATAATTGTTTCTGATAGGAATGTAAGGTATTTTCATCATTTAACATTACTGGGGCTAGTCGGAGACGTAATTGCCATCTAAATCTAGAATGTTGGTGTTTCAATCCAGAATTCACTGTTTGACCACTGCGGAACACAACTGTTGCTTCACTGTATTTGCATGCATTTGTAATATGTACACTTTTATTACTGAAATGCTGGGAAGTATTTACAAGAACAATATTTAATCACCGCTCCACCTGATGAAAGAGTGAAAGATGAAAGAGGGAAATAAACAGGTGAACATCAGAATTGGACCGTTAAAGCAGTACAATGTTAATATAATATAGCCTACAAATAGACTATATACATAAAAATAAAGTTAACCAAGCAACTTTGTTTACCTTATGTAAATAAGAGGCTGCATTATAACTTATTTCCTTTTTTGTTAACGTAAAGGCCTATTAGAGGAGTTTAAAATTGTTTTCATTTGGGAGTCTAAATAACAAAAGCATCTTTAATATGTTGTAGGTAAAGTTTAACTGTATGACCTCTGTACTGTATCAATATACGTAGAGGTTTCACCTAAATTCATCCACACATCTGTAGTCATCAAGACTAGACCAGGAATGTGCTCTTAATACTGAATCTGTGTGTAGTATTAACTAAAGTACTGGAGTGGTTAAAATATTTATACCGGCACCTCTTCCAAGTGAAGCTATGTCAAGTTAAAGTGAGTAGGAGGGTATGCTCAACCCCTTCTGCCTAAAAACCAAAAAATGTGTTTGTTGACAACACAAATTTGTTGTCCATGTTTCTAGGTTGGGACAGCGATATGTCTTCCATTACGATGCTGGTTCAAGTCAAGGCCGCAAAAGACTGGGAAAGATCTCAGCTGGACTAACATGTGATCGTCTTGTGAAATTCATCAAGGTGAAGCTACTGATTAAGCAGATCAAATGACGCTTTTTCATAATGTTCTGTCAATGTGTGAACTTGGACATGCTTATCTCAGACTTGCTTATTTCTCTTAAAGATCACGTGTCTTCCAAATTGTTGTTCTTGTGATATTCTTTTCTACTTAGCACATACTTAGTAATGATCTGTTGGAATCTCCTGGAAGTATGTGATACAAAAAATGGTGGAAGACATCACTGTTATCTTTATTCATGCTGTATATGACATTAACTGTTAAGTCACATTGGCACTAATGTGTTTTTATTCTTTCACAGACCGGTACCAGTATCCAAGGGCATTTGAATAGCATTGAAGAGAGCCTCTAGCCGTATCTACTTGCTGTTGGGCCGAAGAGAAGTAGGGTCCATTCTTGGTTTATTGTAATTGACCAACATGCTGGCCTGTGTTGATAAGCTTTTCAAAGCTCACTTTTTTCAAAGGCTCAACTTGGACGTGACTCAATAGAACCTGGGCTTGACCCAGGAATGCCAGTGGTAGCTGGACTTGACTCAGGAACGCCAGCAGTAGCTGGACTTGACTCAGGGAGAACAGCTGGACTTGACACTGGAGGAACGACAGCTGTACTTGGACTTGTCTCTGGGGCGGACTCCTGAGCAGACTCAGGATAAGTGGCCATGACGGGTGCTGACTCAGGATGGGCGGCCAACTTGTCATGTGCAAGCTTTGTTGTGGCGGCCATCTTGTCAGATGCAAGCTCCGTGGTGGTGGCCATCTTGGGCTATGGGTCTGGCTTAGTGGCCATCTTGAGCTGTGGCTTGGGGAAGGCAGCCATCTTGTGAGTGAGTGCAGTGTCCGGCTCCGTTGCATCACCCACAGTGAACAATGAACCGCACAGCAACAATGCACAGTCCAAAAAGTCCATTAAAGTGCATCTCTTTGACTATTTGAGATTTAACTGGTTCATTAAGTCCAAATCAAAACATTTCCTTAAACAGCTACTCGTCATAGTAAGATATCTTATTAATTAGGGAACAGAATTGATAAACATAGTGCTCCATAGATCGACTACCTTGTCTTTGACGCAGGAGCTGCTCAATAGGGTCCTCTGCTAACCCGCTGGATCCTGGTGCGTTGATGTATTCTGTCACGCAGAGTGTGTACACAGGGATGGAGATAGGAGGCGGATCCATATGCTGGGTTCTCTTTTTATTATTACAAGGCATAGTCAGGGACAGGCAGGGTCAAGACACAGGCAGACAAATCCAAACTCGTAATCCAGTACACAATGCAGGAGGTCAGGGCAGGCAGCAACAATCCAAATTCCAAAGCCAAGTAATCCAAACGCAGAAAACACAAGGAGATAAGTCAACACAGGGAAACACAGGAAGGGCAATACAATACATTGCAACTTGCTGACTTGCTGTTTTATAGCCAGCAAACAGGAAGTTGCAACAGAGGAAGCAGAGGAAGCAAACAGACAGTCACAGGGCTTGGGCTCCCTCTGCTGTCCTGATGTGACACTATTAGCTGATGTATTTATTAATAGATACAATGGCAGCATTTTGGGCAGCATACAGGATGCACTGGACATACACAGTTAAGCTACTGCTGGCCGATCTCCCAAAATGAAAGAGGACAGAAGGTACAGCCGGCTGTAGTGTTGAGGATGGTACTTTAGCACATACCCCACTTGCGGGTAGAGAAATGCTTTGGCCACACCGGGCACAAAGTCTAGATAGGCTCAATCCTCAAAGACAGCCCTCCGGGAGCGAAGCATCACACAATTAAAATGTTGAATGATGTCTTATTCTTTGCTTTGGGCAAACAACACCATGACAGAACCTACCAGTTTGCTCAGCACACACACTTGTAAGCTTCCCAGTCATGACTTCACTTCTTTTTTATGTATTATCCCCCTATTGGACTGATTTTACATGTGATTCAGAGCATGGTTACGCTGAAGGCGTTCCCATAGCGTTTCAACACCGCTCAAATTCCTAAATGGGAAATTCAGATCTACATCAATGAAATCTGACACCTGACAGTGGCATTTGTGATATATAAAGCTGCAAGAAAAACATCCTGTAAAAGCATTTTCATTAAAAAAATGGGTAATGTTTGTGTTTTAACCAGTCTAGCTTATTTCCTTCATCTTTCTCTATAAATTTCCCTTTCCTCACTTCTTTTATAACTCTCTCCTAACCTGTTTGCTAGCTATAAAACCCCTAGCCTAGCAAACAGGAAGTTGCGAAGTGTCTGTTTTGCCCATGTTGTCTTGTCTTGTTCTTGTTTTCCCTGTTTTTGCCTTGCCTGTTTTGCCTTGCCTGTTGGATTTTGACCTTGGACTGTTTTATGATTTTTGAATGTTCTCTGCCTGCCCTGACCCCTGCCTTGCTTTTGGATTTACGATTGTTGGATTATCTCTTGTATAACTGTCTGCCTGTGATTTCGACCCTGCCTGTCCCTGACCATGCCTCGTTTTAATAAAATAACGAAAACCCAGCATATGGATCCTGTCATCTTGCCCAGCCTTCGTGTTACAGTGATATATACGTTTTAAAATAAATGTTGATTGACTATTAAAAAAACACTGTGTGTTGATATCAAGGTGCTGTTATTTTGCAGACCACATCAAATGCATTTGTACCCATGTCACTAATTTATTCTCTATATAAAATGTTTTGGGTTCCTTCTTTAAGAAGTTCTTCTATTATTTATGTAATGAAGAAAGCATGTAATAACCTTATGACCAACTACTGCAAGCCAGCTTGGTTCAGCATAGACTACACACTAAATTATTCATATTTGCCCTATGTCACCATTTCTAGGCAGATCCTAGGGATATTTTTTTCTTGGTGACAGGTAGGTAGTGATGTCTGTGGCATATTTCTGGCTCCAAGGAAGCCTTTCATTCATCATCGATTGGAGAGGGAGAGAAAAGATATTCATTGTCTGATCACACAAACGGCACAACAAACAGGGACAACAGGGATATTTTATCCACTTGTATCTGAGATCCACAGGCGGAGTGGAACCGGAGCGCATTTGTTGCTGTATTAATGGCAGCTCCAGTTTCCTTAACCTGCACCCTCTGCCCCGTTATCAGACTCAAAGACCCCGCCGCACCAGGAGGTGAGCCGAGGCGAATGGAAGTAAATAGTTTCAATTTTAACTGTTTGAGTTTAATTGTACTCTTTTAATTACTTTAATATTTTCCCAGTATGGTGGTGTGAAATGTTCTGCTGTGGAGATATTTGGATTTGTGCTTAATAGAGCTGAAAACGATGGAAACATTATGAACAGTTTTTTGACAATACTACCAGATGGGGGCAGTAGATGAAAACGTTGGAGTACGGTGTCCGCGGAAATATATTTTTTTTCTTTTTCTGTACGTATATACCTACATACGTATTTATGTTTTGTCAACATATGTCAATCTTTCAATATTAATGTTTTTTGCACACCTGCAGAGACACACATACAACATATGCAAAATTGTAAAGTCATTTTGAAAGAACTTGACAAGTTCCACAAATATATCACAGACAGGACTTTTTAAATTTGGAAACATTAAATTCAGTGGGTTTTTTTTTTTTCAAGAAATGAGAGAGAGTACTTTAATTATATTTTTACTCTGTTTTCTAGAAGGTTACTTCAGTAACTCCATTACCAAAGTCTGGATAATTAACCCTGATTTATTTTCTAACAATAGACATAAAATTACATTAAAACGCTCATATAAAAAAATAAGTAACTTTTACTTCTTACAAAAGTTTCATAACTTTAAGAATAAAACTTTTCATTCAAATTTCATTGTTATAACGTTGCTAACGTTGACTAGTGAGCCTGACAATTGCAGTCAAGTTTTACACCATTATTTTTTAAATAATAAATAATTATTAAATAATTGTTTAATTATTTACTGCCAAGCTTTGCAAGGTCTAAATGATGTAAGTAAGTTACAGGGTTACACACAAAATAGGGCAAAAGTGACCATTAAACATTGTTTTTTTTTTGTAATTAAGTGTAAATTAAACTAATACAAATGAAAACATAAAAAATTTACTGATAGATTGAAAAATCACTCTTTCACTTATATATAGGCTTTAGAATATATAAAATATACGCTATATAGGCATATAATATATTTGGCTTGAAATGAAAGGTTTGAAGCCAGTAGCTGATTCCAGTAAAGTCTTGCTCCCTATCATCATACAGTATGACAAAAAAAGTTCAGGTTGCCATTTGGCCTCCAGATTGTGTCTGTGTTGTATCCTGTGACCATCTGCCCTACTTGTACTGCCCTAACAAATAAAATGTGATGACTTATGAATGCCTTGAGGGTCTGACATGTGGTTACTGAACATCCTCTGCCTGCCCAACCAAACAGCCTGACAGCCAGATTCAATACCAAATGTGTCTTAACGGCATTCAATTTTGCGTCATTTACAGTAAGCCGTATTTTCCCAGCTTGGTAAATGGAAAGTTAGAATTGTTGGTTTCCACCCAGTCCGAAAACAGCAAACAGCTCAATGTTTAACCGCATGAGTCACATTAAACCTGCAAATTATGCTTGACAAACTGTTTAGAGGGATGTTCTGGGTTATGAGAGTATGTTGAAAGGTACACATCTCTTTCTGTCAGTCTGCTAAGAAACATATATGATCAGTGTGGGTGTGTGTTGGGTATTGACTATAGGATACTTTTTCTTTAGTGGAAAGTAAAAATAACAAACACAAAAACACGTTCAAATATGATTATAGTGGTTTCTAGGGTATTCTGGTAGGTGGTTAATTACAGGCCTCATCAAAGAACCCCACTACCAAGTTTCCCTAATATTTTGGGTCTAGATATAATGTCCTTCTTAATGTATTCTGTGGCACCCAATATATCATGTCAGGTAAAAATTATAATGCCAATGAATTATAATCCATTATAATCCAAACACCCCTCTTCTTAACAAACCTCAAGGTTTGGGGTAGTCTGTAACCCGTAGCACAAACTGTGCAGAATGATCTATGCCACTACATCAAAGTTGTGGCCTACCGATTAGTGAGTAGGGGTTCGTAATCAGAAGTTTTAATTCCTGGTTGCTGGTTTAATTCCTGTGCCAGCAGATATAATAGCCCCGGGTGTGTGTGTTCATGACTTACAGTGTGTGTTCACTCCTCACCAGTGATGGTTCAAATGCAGAGGTCACATTTTGGGTATGGGTAAAAAAAACATGTCACTTTTGTAAGGACCACCCATTGGCCCAGCGACGGAATCCAATGGCGTGGGTGAAGGTATCTCATGTGTTCTGTCTTAATCAGTGTTTTTATGATTTTTATATAATTAATTATAATTTGGTTTTAATTGACTCTGTTACTAATTCTAATCTGACTCCAATTTACATCTGATAAGTTGCTTTAAAGCATCTGTTGACCATAATTTAGGGCTTGATTATTTAGAAGTTCTCATACTCTTAGGTATTCTTTCTTTAGGGACCCGTCGTCGCACAGAGTCACACGCTTTTACTTTTAGACACGGATCTCACGAGCACAAAACAGTCAGTCTGATCTTAGTCAGAGGTTGCCGGGTAAACTAGTATTATTAAAAACTGGCCGCCCCATGGTTGCTCTCGTTTTAACAAGTGCTCTTAGTCACAATCATGCAACGTGCTAAGTCAGGTGATACACAGAAATCAGGGGATCTTGGGTGATGTGCTCCCTGCTCCATACAAACCACAAGTCCCCAGTTTGATCATATCCTGACACAGAATTTGCGGTAACGCCCGGACTCCTTCTAATCTATTAGAAATAACAATTTCTTAAGAACTTCAAATAGACCAAGAAAATCAATTTATTATGCCAGGCAGGTCAAAAACATGAGTTACAAAATAATTCAAATTCCAATTTAAAGTAAATGGTCAACAGAAAATAAAAGTAAAGAAACAGAGTATAAATCATAAGTGGCAAATGAGATAAACATAGTCCTGTGTGGAAAGTTCTGGTTACAGAATCCTTTCTTTACACACAGCTATTGTGTGGGAAGTTCTGGTTACAGAAGGCTTCCCTGAGACTTTTGCCTTGCCACCTTATATACACAGATAAGACACAGAGCCATAAAACGGTAAAGGTGACCAGTTTCTCTTGGCCTGAAGGGCCCCTGCTGAGATGGTGAAAGGCACACCCATACCAAGAGAGCAGATCTACCACTAAGTTTTAACTCTCTAATATAATACATCCAATTGTCCTAGAAATTAGACCTTTTTACTCATCACACCATGACCTTTAAAACGATACTAAACATGAATATGAAATCTTGATTATTTCACAAGTTACACGTTACATGCTCAGTAAATGTTCTGTGATCAGAACCTAGCAAATGGTATGCTTGAGCTTGAGGTCACCCCCTGGATATCAACACCTGATAAACTTTGTTGTTGTTGCATGATGCGTTGTCGCAGACAAACTGGAGCCAGCTGCCTTACAGTTTAAAGACTATAACTAAATGTTGATGACATTAACCTCTGCTGCTAAATGTTATACCAACTTTCTGCTTACTGCTAATGTTCACCAACAATGCAGGCATGCACTATCATTTATGCCCTCTATAAATGCAAGGCCAATTATTCACAATACTTATACATTGTTATAGCTTATCACACCTCCTTGCACAATGCCATAACTGCACCTTTTTTAGCCCTCTCCATATAGTGTTAGGTGCTGTTGCCCCCCACTTAAAGGTGTTGCAAATTGCAGTGCAAAGGGGTTGTATCTAATATCTCTGCAATAGCAGTGCCAAGGTCATAAGGTTGATACTCAGAGAAGACACAATTTGATAAACTGTCATAAAGTCACTTAAGATAAAAGCATCTGCTAAATGCATAAATGTAAATGTTTATAATTTTGGGGGTTGCATGTGGACACATGGAGAATAAAACAGCTCTTGCAGTGTGCAGATTTGAATGCCGTGTTGTGCTGTTTAGCTGCTGTATTTTCAGAGTGTATAATGAATGAAAAGTAATGATCCATTAGCTGCTATATGCATGTAAACATCATCCATCATCACTTCACAAGCTGTAAAGCTGCCCTTGTGATCAAATGACTTGTCAGTAAAGACCAACACATGATGGAAGTGAGCAAAGGTCACAGAGAAAACACTGCTTCTAACATCCAGTGCAGCATTTATTATTCAGGCATTCCTGCTGTTTCTGTAGTCATAGCAGTCATTATGAATATCAGGAATGGTAAAAGATTTGTATAATATTTTCTCCTATTTCATTTTTTTTATTTAAACATTTTATATAAACACTTTTCTTCAGGATAAATTTACCAGGCAGAAACATAGGCCAAATAAACACACATTGAAATCAAAATGTAATTACTTGCCCCATCTTACAAATTACTTTCCCTCCTTCACTGCATTTGACACTTCCTCCTCTACCAAAGTGTTCTAGTTTTGTTTATTTGTTGATCCAGCTGTTTTAAAGACAGATGCACTCATCATTTGCTTTTTTAATTATCACAACAGGAAACAGGAAATTATAGAGACAAAAACAAGCTGAGGCTGATGCACTGAATCAAGCTATGACTAAACACTTTCAACCTGCAAGGTTTGTGGGTAACAGAAACACCCCTAAGCAAAGTCATGTCCAGGCCGCAAAATAAAAAACAAAAAAAACAAAAAATAATATTTAATAAAAAAAAACTTTTGGCACTGTTAAAAAAATGTTGTTTTCTAATTATTAATTAGTAAAAATGAATAATTGTCATTATATTATTATAACAATCAGCTATTTCATTTGGCACTGCAATATGCCACTTTGGCATATTTAACCATAATTGGTTAAATATCAACAAAAATCAGTTATTGAGCAAAAACACAACAGATTGGTGCTCAAAACAATCTCTTTCAATTTCTTTTCTTCAATTTACAGCAAAATGGTATAGAGGCAAAACTTAGGCCAGTAGTGGGTAAGAGTTCTCCATACAGCTTGTTACAGCTACAGCATACAGACACCCAGCAGTCAAACATTGTCTGATTATTAGCACTGTATCCATTTGAGGATGGAATTAATAATTTATTGCATAAATAACTTATTGCAAAAAAGTTACTCTGTAGCTGCAAAAAAAACAACATACTGACTAAGCTGATTGGCTGATGGCAGTAATAGAACACACACAGTCCCAAGCCTATCCACAGTGAATTTAATATCCCGCTAGTTTTTTGTAAAATAAATTCACTTGATTCCGTGCTGGTTTCCCACTTGATCTGCAAAATAAAATGCAGGTCCATTAAGAATCACTGGGCTGCAGCCTGACACCTGCACATACATCAGTGTACTGCATGGTTCAGGCAGGCATTCTATGCTGAGTTCCCTACCACTAGCTTGTTTATACTACCAGCTCTCTTTATTGTGTACCATTCCGCATTGTTTGCCATTATCCCATTAGCCCTCAATCTGTTATTGATGTTTTTACTTCTACCCTCTGATTTGGCTGCTGCATTATGCATTAGAAAGAGAGAGAGCCAGAGAAAGAAGGTGCATAAAGTAGCCCGCAGCTGCAGCTGAGAGGTCATTGCGTTCACAAGGCTGTTCTCGCCTTCTTGTTTCACCACACTGCAGCACTTGGCTTTGGGTCAATAACTCAAGCCTGTGGTCCAGCAAGACCAGGGCGCATTAACTCCCTATTACTCCCCCACTTACAATTACCATTAATGACATTGTTCTGCTGATGGGCGATCATTCACTGCTCTGCAGTCTGCTGCATTGTGCAGCAGAAACTGCTTTACATTTCTGGATCTCAATACTGTAAAAAAAAAAAAA